>JAXCGZ010022784.1:82500-130207 GCA_037179515.1 Halocaridina rubra | reverse complement strand
ATACTCACATCTCTTTCGTTCACAGTTTACTGGATTTCCTATTCTACATCAAAATACCCATTCATGGGCTTCCAGTGCACTCTTTTGTCCATTCTCATTACTTTACTTGTTGAAGAATTTGTATATAGCCACTTGATATACCATACATGCAGACTTATCAGGATGTTCTCTACCATATTTTCGTATTTTGCTCTCTTCACAAGCTTTGTATCATCCTAAAATATATTTAAGGATACATTTACAGACGACAATAGATAATATTCAGTTAGACACTGTATATCTTGCTGTAACAATCTGCTCACTTTCTTCTAAATGAGTTTTATCTACTCCAAGACCTGTCCTCCTATGCCTGCAATTATTTTCAGCTTCTTAATAACTTTTCATGTGGGAAAATCTAAGAATATGCAATCTCCCCAGCCCTCTCTTTATAAGATAAGAGTGGCTTCATCACAAAACTCCAGCAAATTTATTAGCATTATCCTGACTTCTCATGTTGTCTCACTTAAAAAACGCTGCAGGACTTCAAGTGAAGAGGTGTGCATTTCCTCAGTTGCTTCTTCTTAAGCTTGCAAATCATGCTAGTCAGCGAAACTGACATAATTTAAATTTGTGTTTCTTCTTGCCTTTTTAAGATAGGCATGTTTGCTTGTTTCCAGCATGTTGGAATCTCAACAGATTCAGCGACTTTTCAGATATGATGCTAAGTGCCACATATATTGGAGCAGTTCATTTCCATGCTTTATAAGTATTGAATTCCATCAATGCCTTGCATTCTTCTGCAATTGAAAAGGCAATGCTTTTTTTATAGTGGCCCATGTTCTCTCATCTCTGCAGTGTGAGGGAGGGAGCGGTGGAGTATTTTCTACTTTAGATATCGAGTGAAACTCCTTGTTCAATTCTTCGCAGATCCCTTCCAACTTTAAAACTCTAATTTTGACCTCTCTCTCTCTCTCTCTCTCTCTCTCTGTATTGCCCAGGCAGAAAGGACAGCCGTGGATGCTGGACTCTCCTTTCAAAGACAGCCCACCCCTGACCAACTGCACCAATATCAGTTGGCGAGGGATGATCTGGTTGCCCTGCAGAAGTGCGTGCACACGGAGTATTGGCAGAAATTTACGGATAGTATTAACCATCATACTAGCGCTGGGACTATGTGGCATCTTATAAGGAAGGCTGTCAAGAAGAAAACCACCTGTGCTCTACACCACAGTCCACTTGAGTACGCTCAGGACCTCATTACTACCTGGTCAGCACAGTCACAAACTTGCAACCTTCCCGGGAACGTTCAAGAGGCACTCTCCACCCACCGTAGTGTTCGTAACCTCCGCCTAATGGGTGCATTACTACAGACGGATAAAGAGGATGACATCCTATTCACAGAGGATGAACTACGACGTGCTCTTGCTAGGATTAAGGCTACTGCCCCTGGGGAGGATGGTCTTACATATCAAGTTCTCCGTCTTCTTCAGAAAGTTCCTGGTAACCCCCTACTGCAGCTCTTCAATCTTTGCTTTTGCTTGGGGCATGTGCCCTCTGCCTGGACCAGAAGCACTATTATTCCTCTACCAAAACCTGGAACCGACAAATTTAGGCCTATCTTCCTCACCTCCTGCTTCAGCAAAGTGTTTGAACGCATCCTTCTTGCCCGGCTCATGCACCGTCTACAGGATAAACTCTCCCCCAGTCTTTATGGTTTCCTCCCACAACGGAGCACACATCACTGCCTCGCTGAACTCTACACCCGTCTTTCTCCCACCAGTGTGGTCGCCTTCCTGGACCTCAAATCTGCCTTCGATATAGCCAACAGGGAAATTATTCTTGACCAGCTGGTGGACTTTGGAGTTCGGGGGAACATACTGAAATGGATACGGGGATATCTCTGCAACAGAACATCAAGTGTCCTTTTTAAAGGTTCGTATAGCTCCTATGAACAGTTTAAACTGGGTACTCCTCAGGGGGGTGTGCTAAGTCCTTTTCTATTCAATATCCTTATGCATCGTCTACTCTCCCTCCTTCCTGTCATCCCCGATTCTACAGTTACCTGCTATGCGGACGACATATGCATACTCACGACCTCAACTCACGACTTTCAGCACATGCTCCATGATTTTTACGTGTCTGCTACCTCCTGTGGCCTTATTATCTCCCCAGAAAAAAGCAGGATTTTTACTTCACGCAACTGCAGAGCACTGCCCGCATTCGCCATGGGTGGTAATGTCATCCCTCATTGCACACAGTACACGTATTTAGGTGCACCAGTCTGGATCACCCCAGCTATACCTGCACGTCAACGAATTCATCCCTTTGCGAAGAGCCTTCTTGACCGTCTGGAGCCCCGCTTTGCACCTGTCAAGTGGCTTGCCAACAATGCTGCAGGAGTCTCCATCCCAGTGGCTAGGACCCTCTACATCCTACTACTTCGGTCAGTGGTTGACTATCTGTCTCCTGCCTTGTGTCAACTTCCTAGACCAGCTCTCGAGCCACTTGAAAAGTTCCAGAATCGAGTCATGAGATTTATCTTGGGATGTTCTCTCTCTACCCGTATTGTGAGTATGCAGTTGGAGCTCAACTTGCCCCCTCTTGTGGAGAGGATTTATGCCAATGTGTCCTATTTTACTGTTAAGTGTCTTCACTACCCCTTTCTTGCTCCGTACTTCTCTGCTGTCATGAGGACGTCCCTGGATCCAGACGCACCCAGGCTCCCACTTCGAGCAGGAGGTCATAACCTTATCAGGGTGGTGAATGACATTCTCCGTGGCCTTGACATCGACCTGCCAGTGCAGGCGGCTGTCCCAGATTTACCACCCTGGCGTGTCCCCCTCCCCGCTGTCACATATACACCGACCTCGAAGGATGTCTATCCCCCCTTGCAGAGACAGTTAGCTCTGGAGACTATCGCTGATGTGTCCACGTCTGTCCCTGCAGCACACCACGTCTATGTTGATGGTTCTGTGCAAGCAGATGGGAGGGCGGCATGTGCTGTGTTTTCCCCCACCATGGAGCCGCGTGTGCCGGCTGATTCATGGATTGGCCGTAGACTACCCACCTCGTCGAGCTCCACCTACTGTGAACTGAATGCCATCTTGGATGCCGTGACTCTCCTTGTTCGACGACGAGTGAATGGGGTAATAATTTGTGACTCCCAATCGGCCCTACAAGCCCTATCCTTGCCAAGACCCATCTGTGGCCGTGCTGTGGGAGATATACTATGTCGCCTCACGGCCGTTTGGGATGCTTCTCTTGTTGTGTCGTTTGTATGGACGCCATCTCACATTGGGCTGACTGGCAATGACACAGCGGATCGTCTTGCCAAGGCGGCCTGTATGCTGGATGGGCATGCTGTGGACGCTAAGCCCTCCCTCCGATGCCTACGTAACATCATCTACTCAGCTGGGTTTGCCATGACGGTCCAGCGCAGGGACACGGAGAGGGCCAACAGTGTGTCCATACAGCACCATGATCACTTTCTTCACAGTTGCTACAAGTATCGCAGACGCGGGTTAATGGTGCGGAAAAACAATGTAGTTAGTGCTCGGCTCAGAATGGGGTATCGGCCTTTATGGCAGGTCTCCCAGACTCTAGATATGCCACAGTACACCTCCTGTAAATTATGCGACCGTCCTAATGCTAACACTCTTGACCACTATTGTCTTCAGTGCCCCACAGTGAGAGATGTTTTACCACGAGGTCAGAACTTAATACAGATCTGCTCATTTTTACTTAATGATGACAACCTTGATGTTATTCTTGCTCGTTATCCTCACTTTGGTGGCCATTAATTATATTGAATTATACATATATTTTCTGTGTGTTGCTGTATAATTCTGTTTGTGCATTCTGCGTTTCTCTGAGCTTTACTTTTGTATATAATGTACTCTGTGCTGCCATACTGTGAGTTGTGTGTTAGTATGCAGCAATGTTTTATCAATGTGTACACCTCCCTGTAAACTATGTTCTATTCTTGGTTTTGTATCCATTTGAAGCATTATTTGTATGAACTCATGTAATGTCTGACGCCTTCGCGCAAGAAATTAATAAAATAAAATAAATAATAATATCTCTCTCTCTCTCTCTCTCTCTCTCTCTCTCTCTCTCTCTCTCTCTCTCTCTCTCTCTCTCTCTCTCTCTCTCTCTCTCTCTCTCTCTCTCTTGTATTTACTGAAGTACTCATTGCTCTTGCTCGTTCATTATTTTGCAAAGTATTTATGCCTAATCTAAGCTTGATTATAAGGCACCATTCTTGAATCTGTGTCTGAAAAATATATTAATTTATTTAAGAAGGTTCCAGGATATAACATGAAGCTGGTGACAGACACGAAATCTCTCTCAGTCAAGAGGCTGGAGGATGCAAGAGGAAGGGATAGGGTTTGGGGAAGGGGCAATCATAATGGAGTTCAAGTTCTTCCATTGTCTTCCTAGAGTTGGAAGGGAGTGATTTTATAGTACCAGGGAGCGATGTTTCGGTATGGGTCTCCCGGTCGAAAAATGACTACTTTTTAAGATGTAAGAGAATACATTTTTGTATTACTTTTTATTGTAATTCACTTATCGAAGAGCGTGCAAAAGTTTCATTCAGTCATTGATATATATATATATATATATATATATATATATATATATATATATATATATATATATATATATATATATATATATATATATATATATATATATATATATATATATATATATATATATTCATATATATATATATATATATATATATATATATATATATATATATATATATATATATATATCAGAGCGTGCAAAAGTTCCATTCAGTCATTGATATATATATATATATATATATATATATATATATATATATATATATATATATATATATATATATATATATATATATATATATATATATATATATATATATATATATATATATATATATATATATATATATATATATATATATATATATATATATTAGTGGGGTTTAGGATGCTAGAGTGTTGTTAAGATTCTGTTTTACTAAGGGGACTCAAAGTCCCGAGCTCGGTTAAAAGCTCACAAACAGACAGGACAGATATTTGTACTTGAACACCCCATCTCTATTACCATTAGTCGGTTAAATGAAACTCAGAATTCAATTTTCTTTTAATTTTGGAAATGCAATGACATTAAAAGAATTGAATTAAATTTCTCAAATTAAATTTTATGAAATGCTGCCTCGAATCCCGGAGGTGGTGAGCATGATTTCGTTTCCCGGCACCACGGACGTATGCCAAGACTTTGGTCTCAGCTCGATGATTACCTCTGTCACACAGGCAGAGTAGAATACAGGACACTGCAATTTCAGAAACAGAAATGACACACTGTTTATAATGGGAAACTGAAAGCATGAGCACACATATAATGAGTTTCCAATGTCATTCTACTGGATGAATATATATTGGTTATTCACAGCTAACCAGAAATATTTATGCTACCATAATAGCATACAAAACCATTAATTCTTTACTGGTTTTAAAGGAAAACAATATATTCACAATAAATGAAAATTAAGCAAGACAAATACAGTACTGTATGTATTCCTTAAATTGTGGGCAACCACAAAAGTTGCAATGCTTATTACTGATTAACAATTAATATGGTAAAACACTCTATTTAGGATAAAGGAAGAATCTACGAGATAAATACAGTATTCATTCACTTTTAGTTATCAAGAACTTTGCAATGAAAAAAAGGGTGCAAAACCACCTTTTGAGGTATTTGCAACTTATAACTCAAAACACTTTATCCCCAACATATGAAGAATTAGCAAGATAAATACGGTATGCATTCATTAAATTGTGGTTAACAAGAAATATTTGCAAAGCCAACTAGGAAAAATTACCTTTTAAATATTTGCAATTTGTATAGCAAATAGCTTTATTGACGAGTTTTTGACGTAAAACACTTTATTTACGATGATAGAAAGGGGTGAAATGAAATTAGAATTTATTAGGAAAAGAGATAGATTTTTACGGGCTCATAACCAGTCTTCAGAGGATGAGATTTTCGTTTATCACATTCAGAGAAAAGAAACTTCTCAGCAATATATATCAGCTGTAATTTACAGGTTAAGGAATTAACTTTGGCATGTGAGATTCCAGTTTGGTAATCTACAAAATTTCGTGTGTATTGGAATGAAATCTGAGAATGAAAATCCATAAGATTTATCCAGTAACGAATGTAACTAATTCTCGAAAATAAAACAAGTTGCTTGACCCACGAGCTTTACCATACACTATCCCTCACCTTGTTGTGCTAGATGAATTCCTGTGAAGATGCCACATAATTCAGATATGAAATAAACTTAGACTGCCCAGGCGAGATGTTGCCTCTGGGCAGTCTCGGCGCCAAAAAAAAAAAAAGTCTCATTGTCCCTCCTGGTGAGTTCATCTGTAGGATACATTTCTAGAGCAGTAATTGGCTCTGATATCATTTTAAGGACTATTTTAGTGGTGGTCCCTGGCAGGCAATTATAGCAGAATTGCAAGGGAGAGACAGTATTTTTAGGTGCAACAAGTGGAAGCAAATAAAATAAAACGAGAATAATAATGAAAAGTTAGGTTACTGGTAAAATATCTCATAATTTTCTTGGCTCGTAGCAGACAGAAAATAGGAGCAGCCTTTATATCAGGGCTATGCTTCTACACGTACAAGAAGAGTAAATAAGGTATATTTAAAATTAGCTATAAGCTAAAATACAAATTGCAAATAATCATAATCTGCAAAAGTCAAGAAGTGGGAATTATTTTTTTAGTTAGAAAATAACAGTTATGTTACTAATTTATTTAATAAGGCATCTAACAGCCTCTGGTGACTTTGAGCGAAACACTCTGTCACAAAGGTCCTTTCTAGAGAATATTGATTTAGCAAAATTCTACTACAGAAGACGAAAAAAGAACAGAGGAAGTTACGGTGACTTCAGTGTTATTATGAGGGATGAGATATCCTTCTCATGGAAAAGAACAAATGAACAATAAGAATGGGATCCACCACTGGAACATATCATACTATTAGTAAAAGTAAACAAGTCTTGT
The DNA here is from genome assembly GCA_037179515.1 of Halocaridina rubra. Taxonomy (NCBI): domain Eukaryota; kingdom Metazoa; phylum Arthropoda; class Malacostraca; order Decapoda; family Atyidae; genus Halocaridina; species Halocaridina rubra. The sequence goes on along the minus strand of JAXCGZ010022784.1, from coordinate 123,161 downwards.
AAACAAAGCATTAAATGACATGCAAAACATAAAAGAAATGTGATCAAATTCAAATTTCAAGAAAATTAAATCACAATTAGATATCAGTGAATATCAATATTTAAGTTTATGAATGCTTCACATGCAAGAAGGCAATAATATAATGTACAAAAAAAATACAGTATACGCAAGTGTAAAATTTTAACCACGTCATCAATAACATTGGCGACTGGATTTAAAACAGTTTCAGCTATTCAACACTAAACTAAAACATTTCTGCCATGTTCTGGCTTTCAAAGTCCCACAAAGGGAAATATAAAACTACGATCAAAAAATTATTCATCATCTTTTTCGTCTTCCATTAGGAATAACGTTTGTACGCTAAAATAAACAAGTACAGTACAGTATTAAAGACATAAAAGATAAACATAAAAAATAAACAACACATTAGAGAAATAATCTTTAAAGACTAGTCAAATTTAGGCTAACAGCACCAGCTTCCTCATATGAGGGTAACGACCGTTGACTTAGTAGATCAGCAAGGTCATTGTCCTTGCCATGAACATGTTGGGCAGTGAATTTGAAAAGATTCAGGTAAAGTGCCCACCTTTTCAGACAAGGATTTAGCTTGTCTGCAGTCTGTAAATATAGGAGAGGTCGGTGGTCGGTTCTCAGTGTAAAATGTTGGCCATACAGATGGACTTCAAATTTCTTTATGGCCCAATATGCAGCTAGAGCTTCCTTCTCCACGGTGGAGTAATTTCGCTCTGCAGGGCGAAGCCTGCAGCTTGCATATAGCACTGGAGCTACTTCTACTGAGTTGTCTGATCGGGCTTGCAAGAGCACGGCACCCAGGCCTTCGTCTGAGGCGTCGGTCTGCAAGATAAATGGAAAATCAGGGTTAACCAGTTGTAATACTGGCTCACCCGCCAATGCTTCTCGGAGCTTCAAAAATGCTCTCTCCGCTTCATCTGTCCATTGGACAGGGGAGGATTTACTTTGCTTCGAGGAGGTCATTTGCTGCAAAGGGGCAGCGATAGTATTAAAGTATGGAATGAACCGTTGGTAGTAGCCGACACTACCCAGGAATGATCTCAGTTGAGTGACAGTAGCAGGTTTCTCCATATCCTTAATAGCTTGTACCCTGTCATGTAAAGGGGACATAACTCCTTCTCCAACCATGTGGCCGAGATACTGCAATTGTGTGAAACCAATCTCACATTTGGAAGGCTTTAAATGAAGTCCATGCTGGTTCAGACGAGTGAGAACTCTGCGGAGAGTCTCGAGGTGCGATGACCAATCCTGAGAATGCACCAGGATGTCGTCTATAAAGCATGAAACATTGTCGAGATCCTGTAGTACTATCCTCATGAGTCTGCTGAAGCAGCCAGGGGCATTTACCATACCAAAAGGCATGACCCTGAACTGGTATAGACCATATCTTGTGGAAAAAGCTGTAAGAGGCTTGGTAGTCTCGCTCAACGGGACTTGCAAATATCCACTGGCCAAATCCAACTTGGACAGGTAACGGGCTTGGGAAAGCAACGAGAAAATATGCTCGGCGTCAGCAATGGGCTCTCCATCAAAGATGGTACGGGAGTTAAGCTTGCGAAAGTCAAGGCAGAACCTGTGACTGCCATCTCGCTTACGCACTGCCAGTAACGGCGAACACCAAGGCGAAATGTTCTTTTCAACTATTCCGAGGCGGACCCAAGTGTCAATATCTTCCTTCAGCCGTAAGGACAGCTGGTGGGGAAGACCATAGGAATGCCGAAATGGCTCTGGGTCAGTCAATCTGACATGATGCTCAAGGGTAGTGGTAATGCCTGGGAGGTCGTTGAAGATGTTCTCATAGTCCTCTAATAGCTTGTTCAGCTGTTCCCGATGACTCGGTTGCAGTCTGGAGTTAATAATGCAATTACTCACACTTTCTTTTCGGTGTGTGGGAATGGCAGGATCCTTACCATCATCAAAAGCTAAGCTTATGTCTTCAATTGCAAGGGCGGTGGCTGCGGCCAGAGGGGCTTCTTCAGAAAAACTCCACTCCCGTAAGTCTGTCTCCACTGCAAGGGTGGAGTATTCCAGTATAGGAAGTAAGGGGTGGCTATAATAGAGCACCTGTGTTGCTGCAGCCACGGAGGTTCTGTTGATGCTTGAGGCATCTATAGGGGTTGCTGGGAGCGCCAGCGCAGGATCCCTGTGGGCCTCCGGGTCCTCACAATAAAGCTTCAGCTGGTTAATGTGGTATTTCCGGTTAATGCCATCAACATTTAGCACATAATTGTCAGGGGTCACCCGGTGTACCACAGTGTACGGTCCTTTCCAGCGTAGCATTAGCTTGCGGGTATCTGTTGGAAGAAGTAACAGAGCTCGATCTCCGGGTGTCAGGGCACGACGCCGCGCACGCTTGTCAAAGAGGAGCTTGGCAGTCTGCTGGTGACCCTTAATGGCTAATTGTGCAGTTTTCCAAGCCTTTTTGAGGTGAGACGAAAACTTCAAAATATACTCATGAACGTCCCTTTCGTCATCTTCAATGGTAGGTGAATCCCAACATTCTGCCAAGAATTCTACTGGGCCTCTGACCTTATGACCATAAATCATCTCGAAAGGCGAGTATCCAGTAGTGTCGTGGGGCGTGTCTCTGAAGGAGAAAAGTGCAGCAGGGACGTACTTGTCCCACTGCCTAGGCATATCTATCACTAGCTTGCGCAAACATCGCTTCAATGTCCCGTTATAGCGTTCGCATGCTCCATTTGATTGGGCATGATAGACACTCGTACGAATGTGCTTGATTTCTAAAAGGTTACAGAAAGCCTCAAAGTGCCTACTCGTAAACTGACTTCCATTGTCAGAAGTGACCTGCTCAGGAAAGCCAACCCTGGAGCACATTTCAAATAGGGCTTGAGCGACTGCTTCAGTTGTGATAGAAGGCAGTGGCACTGCATCTGGGTACCTTGTTGCCAGGTCAACATATACCAGGAGGAATTGTTTCCCCGTGAACGAAGCTGGATTAATAGGACCTAGTATGTCCATAGCGACCTTGGAAAATGGCTCCATTGAGAGCTTAGTTATCCCCAGGGGAACTTTCGGTACCGGTGCCGTTGAGGTGGATTGACAGACAGGGCAGGAGCCTACATATCTGTCTACCTCGGTGTACATGTTTGGCCATGCAAAAGCCTTCTGAAGGACCTGCCGAGTTTTTGCTTTGCCTCTGTGTCCACTCAAAGGTAAATGGTGTGCCACATACATAGCCTGGCGGCGCAACGAAGCGGGCACCACCAACTGTTTAAAGGTGTGGCCATCTTTAGTCACATGCCTACGAAGTACTCCATCTTCAAGGGCGTAAGTGATCTTGCCTCCTCCTCTCACTGTGAAGGTCCTTCCATCGGTGGCCTGCTGCATCCAGCGTTTGAGGCTGGGGCAGTCTTGCTGCAATTTGGCAAAGTCTGGACGGGACTTCAATGGCTCTAGAGGTGCATCATCTGGTAAAGGAGGTGGAAACTCTCCGCGTTCCACATTACGTGTACTGACTGCAGCAGACTCAATGGAGTCAGTCGGAGAATCGTCCATATTCTTGGCATCAAGGCCAGGAGTTGCTGCTGAAATGGCTTCATGTGACTTCCCCCGAGGGAAGTTATAACGAGAAATGTCCTTATGGTAGAGGTCGGCCTGGAAAGTAGGAACTAGGTTCAGTGCGCGACCCATCAAGACAGGGTACATAAGCCCAATCATTGCCACAGCTGGGGCTTTTCCCTTGTAGTATTTGCAATCCAGGTTAATGACACAGCAGCGTCGTATTTGGGGTGTTCCTTCAGTAACCCGCACCCGAACGACTTTGCTGGTAAAATCTTCATCCCTGACGATTCTCTCGTCAACAAGTATGCCATTGGCCCCTGTGTCAAGGGCTATCTCAGCTTCCACACCATTTATGGTTTCTAGGCATTTTGGGATCATTTCCAGATCATCATGTTTGATGAATTCCACATTGGCAAGTTTGTGTGGTGGTTCCTCAGCATTTTCCTCATTGGCCCTTTCTGGCCCTGTTTCCACAACATGGGCTGAGTGAGTGGCCAGACGGCTATGTGGGCCGCCGCTGTGTGAGGGAGCGTGGTGGCTCTTAGAGTTTGGCTGAAAACCCTGGGAAGGTGGAGCAGAGTAATGGCCTTTGCCTCTTAACTGCTGAGGCTTAGGTCTTACAGGGTCATCCTTCTTGAGTGTGGGTGCATGGCCGTAATAAGACTTAGGAGTGTGAGGAGGAGGAGCTGGACGATTGAAGTTCTGCGAGGGGCTCTTGTGCTTCCCGTTCCTGTAATCTCTATTTCCGGATAAAGGACTACTGTCTGGGATTCCTGCTCGAAGCCGAGCAAGTGCAAGCTCATGTTCATGTTGTGCTTGTGCCTCCTCACGTTGTGCTTGTGCCTCCTTACGTTGTGCTTGTGCCTCCTTACGTTGTGCTTGTGCCTCATCACTTGCTCTCTTCTCCAGCTTATCTCGGCGCTCAACCATCTTCTCATGAGCCCATTTGAAGAGCTTCGGTCTTGGGGAAAAACCATATCTCTCACCCCTAGAAATCATTATGTCCAGGTAACGCTCCTCATCGAATGTTTTGAAGGTTTCCATGTTTGTTTCCTGAACAGTCAATAACGAAGTGCCAAAACAACCACACAAAAAAAACAAATCTCTACAATACAGTAGTAGAAAAGAAAATGATAGTACCACACAACACCAAGGAGAGAAAAAAAAAATTCAACCCCACAGTTCAAACTTAAATGTAAAAGTGATCTCAAAACCTCACCATAAATGTGACTCAAAATTCAATCAAGTGCAACAGCAGCAAAATGTTGCAAGACAGTGCATGAAACACTGGTAGTACAGAATGGCAGTCGTGCCTGCTTAACAGCAATATGTGGCAGTACCTGCGGTTATTGTGCCTATGAAAGGAATGAGCAACACAATCAAGTGCAACAGCAACAAAATGTTGCAAAACAGTGTATGAAACACTTGTAATACAGAATGGCAGTCGTGCCTGCTTAACAGCAATACGTGGCAGTACCTGCGGTTATTGTGCAAATGAAAGGAATGAGCAACACAATCAAGTGCAACAGCAACAATATGTTGCAAAACAGTGTATGAAACACTGGTAATACAGAATGGCAGTCGTGCCTGCTTAACAGCAATGCGTGGCAGTACCTGCAGTTATGGTGCAAATGAAAGGAATGAGCAACAACGAATTTTACCGACTAGCACCCAGTGCCTGAGAGTACAAACAAGTACAGTATAGCGGTCGTGCCTGCGTATGAGCGCATATATGGCAGTACCCACAAATAAAATGTCGTAAGTAATGCAAACAAGTACAGTCTCACGGTCGTGCCTGCGTATGAGCGCGTATATGGCAGTACCCACAAATAAAATGTCGTAAGTAATACGAACAAGTACAGTATCGCGGTCGTGCTTGCGTATGGGCGCGTATATGGCAGTACCCACAAATAAAATGTTGTAAGTAAAATTCTGGAGTGTTACCAAAAGGGCACAGAGCCTATGCAAAATACACCAACGATAAGCTAACAGCTTACTAGGCAGCCAGATTACACATTTCTACTAGTAATGAGAAAATTTATTTTCAAGTGACAACTCAGACACATGAAAGGCTTTGCCTAGGCTCGGTAAATGACACCAAAGTTTTTCTTCCAATCTATGAGCAGTCAATGCTTGAATATAAAACACAATTATAAGCAAAAATACTTAATATGCTTTCTCCCAATTCCTAAATCCCAAGGAAATATAAACAATTCCTAACAAGTATCACCCTTTAGCGGATATATAAAACACGAATGCTTTAAAACTCAATCTTATCACGCAAATAAATGAAATTTTAAATAACACGTCTTCTCGTCATGCAAAATTTCTTAAGTCTGTTACCACATAATCTCATGTAGATTTCCTGAAATATTGTTTACCACATGGGAAACAAGAAAATATTAGTTACCATAATCAATATTGAAAATAAAGAAAAATTTCTTATCTGCAACGTTTCTAGCGTGAAAATTTTCGTGTGCAGCCTAAGATTCATTCATTTCAATAATCGAGCCAATGGTAATCGGGTTTCATGTGCAATCTTAAAAAGCAAAATAAAAATAAATTTATAAAATCAGTCTGTCTGTTCGGGTCCCTGTTCGGGCGCCAATCTTGTTGGGGTTTAGGATGCTAGAGTGTTGTTAAGATTCTGTTCTACTAAGGGGACTCAAAGTACCGAGCTCGGTTAAAAGCTCACAAACAGACAGGACAGATATTTGTACTTGAACACCCCATCTCTATTACCATTAGTCGGTTAAATGAAACTCAGAATTCAACTTTCTTTTAATTTTGGAAATGCAATGACATTAAAAGAATTGAATTAAATTTCTCAAATTAAATTTTATGAAATGCTGCCTCGAATCCCGGAGGTGGTGAGCATGATTTCGTTTCCCGGCACCACGGACGTATGCCAAGACTTTGGTCTCAACTCGATGATTACCTCTGTCACACAGGCAGAGTAGAATACAGGACACTGCAATTTCAGAAACAGAAATGACACACTGTTTATAATGGGAAACTGAAAGCATGAGCACACATATAATGAGTTTCCAATGTCATTCTACTGGATGAATATATATTGGTTATTCACAGCTAACCAGAAATATTTATGCTACCATAATAGCATACAAAACCATTAATTCTTTACTGGTTTTAAAGGAAAACAATATATTCACAATAAATGAAAATTAAGCAAGACAAATACAGTACTGTATGTATTCCTTAAATTGTGGGCAACCACAAAAGTTGCAATGCTTATTACTGATTAACAATTAATATGGTAAAACACTCTATTTAGGATAAAGGAAGAATCTATGAGATAAATACAGTATTCATTCACTTTTAGTTATCAAGAACTTTGCAATGAAAAAAAAGGGTGCAAAACCACCTTTTGAGGTATTTGCAACTTATAACTCAAAACACTTTATCCCCAACATATGAAGAATTAGCAAGATAAATACGGTATGCATTCATTAAATTGTGGTTAACAAGAAATATTTGCAAAGCCAACTGGGAAAAATTACCTTTTAAATATTTGCAATTTGTATAGCAAATAGCTTTATTGACGAGTTTTTGACATAAAACACTTTATTTACAATGATAGAAAGGGGTGAAATGAAATTAGAATTTATTAGGAAAAGAGATAGATTTTTACGGGCTCATAACCAGTCTTCAGAGGATGAGATTTTCGTTTATCACATTCAGAGAAAAGAAACTTCTCAGCAATATATATCAGCTGTAATTTACAGGTTAAGGAATTAACTTTGGCATGTGAGATTCCAGTTTGGTAATCTACAAAATTTCGTGTGTATTGGAATGAAATCTGAGAATGAAAATCCATAAGATTTATCCAGTAACGAATGTAACTAATTCTCGAAAATAAACCAATTTGCTTGACACACGAGCTTTACCATACACTATCCCTCACCTTGTTGTGCTAGATGAATTCCTGTGAAGATGCCACGTAATTAAGATTTGAAATAAACTTAGACTGCCCAGGCGAGATGTTGCCTCTGGGCAGTCTCGGCGCCAAAAAAAAGACGTCTCATTGTCCCTCCAGGTGAGTTCATCTGTAGGATACATTTCTAGAGCAGTAATTGGCTCTGATACCATTTTAAGGACTATTTTAGTGGTGGTCCCTGGCAGGCAATTATAGCAGAATTGCAAGGGAGAGACAGTATTTTTAGGTGCAACAAGTGGAAGCAAATAAAATAAAACGAGAATAATAATGAAAAGTTAGGTTACTGGTAAAATATCTCATAATTTTCTTGGCTCGTAGCAGACAGAAAATAGGAGCAGCCTTTATATCGGGGCTATACTTCTACACGTACAAGAAGAGTAAATAAGGTATATTTAAAATTAGCTATAAGCTAAAATACAAATTGCAAATAATCATAATCTGCAAAAGTCAAGAAGTGGGAATTATTTTTTTAGTTAGAAAATAACAGTTATGTTACTAATTTATTTAATAAGGCATCTAACAGCCTCTGGTGACTTTGAGCGAAACACTCTGTCACACATATATATATATATATATATATATATATATATATATATATATATATATATATATATATATATATATATATATATATATATATATATATATATATATATATATATATATATATATATATATATATATATATATATATATATATATATATATATATATATATATATATATATATATATATATATATATATATATATATATATATATATATATATATATATATATATATATATATATATATATATATATATATATATATATATATATATATATATATATATATATATATATATATATATATATATATATATATATATATATATATATATATATATATATATATATATATATATATATATATATATATATATATATATATATATATATATATATATATATATATATATATATATATATATATATATATATATATATATATATATATATATATATATATATATATATATATATATTACCAAATAAGCACATTACATATGTGAAAACATGAATCATTTCTTACCACGACCGGGACTCGAACCTAGGACTTATAATTACTAAGTCAAGGCGCTACCAACTACACACCACAGAAGGTATAAAAGGAATCCAACCTTATAGCTTATATCTGCTATACTTAGGGATGAACGCATTCTATCTGAATGCCAATATGTTCATATTACAGATTCCCCAACCTCACTCGTGGCTTCATTTTAGCATTTAATTCAATTCCCAATCTTATTCGGGCCATGAAATTATCAAATAAGCACATTACATATGTGAAAACATGAATCATTTTTTACCACGACCGGGACTCAAACCTAGGACTTATAATTACTAAGTCAAGGCGCTACCAACTACACACCACAGAAGGCATAAAAGGAATCCAACCTTATAGCTTATATCTGCTATACTTAGGGATGAACGCATTCTATCTGAATGCCAATATGTTCATATTACAGATTCCCCAACCTCACTCGTGGCTTCATTTTAGCATTTAATTCAATTCCCAATCTCATTCGGGCCATGAAATTATCAAATAAGCACATTACATATGTGAAAACATGAATCATTTTTTACCACGACCGGGACTCAAACCTAGGACTTATAATTACTAAGTCAAGACGCTACCAACTACACACCACAGAAGGTATAAAAGGAATCCAACCTTATAGCTTATATCTGCTATACTTAGGGATGAACGCATTATATCTGAATGCCAATATGTTCATATTACAGATTCCCCAACCTCGCTCGTGGCTTCATTTTAGCATTTAATTCAATTCCCAATCTCATTCGGGCCATGCAATTATCAAATAAGCACATTACATATGTGAAAACATGAATCATTTTTTACCACGACCGGGACTCAAACCTAGGACTTATAATTACTAAGTCAAGGCGCTACCAACTACACACCAGAGAAGGTATAAAAGGAATCCAACCTTATAGCTTATATCTGCTATACTTAGGGATGAACGCATTATATCTGAATGCCAATATATTCATATTACAGATTCCCCAATCTCACTCGTTGTGGAGGATTTCCTGTGTGTTATTTACCCTTCGATCTTATAACCCCCCAAATTCGGAAATCCTGACACGGCTTCAGTAGAGGCCTACCACGATCTCAATTTTAAATCCTCTACCAATAAAATATAATTAATATTACATGCATAGACATACATGCAAATATTTTATAAGGGGGTTTATGAACTGCTGATAAGTGAATATTTAAATAAACTCTCCTCACCTTAAATTAAAACTTCCTCATACAGAATAATACATTTTCTAACATACATTCTACCTACGAGTGTTCAATTAAATGAGCTCATTCTGTCCCTCACACGTAGTTATAAATATTGTTAGAAATACAATGTATCTGTACTCATCTGTCCGGACAACCCTGATGTCGTCAGCAATCACGGGACTCCGAATCAAAAACGTATCTTCTGATCCACAGATCTCTATCACGTTCTTCTACTTGAGTGTCTCGTAATGCCCCACGAGAACAACAAATTATAAACTTATAAGCACTGTCAACAAACACAGTAAGAATGAGTGCCTCGTAGCATCTCACGACAGCAACTAACTTTATAAGAAAGTCCCACAAACTCCTCTAGTTTGTCGGGGTCCTTGGTACTAGGACTAAGTTGACTTATGACTTGCTTACAACAGTTCTTTGTTCAACGAGGCGTTATCAAGGAGGTGAAGGGTTAATGGCTAAAATCCATTAGTGACCTACATTCCTTTCTCCACGTCTTCTACGGCCAGCCTCCCTAATAAACTACACATTATTCATACGAATATACGTGTATACATGATAGAACTTAATAAGTATACATGCGAAGTCTAAAAGTATACATTTATGCACTTACGTTACAATAAACGAAACTATATGCAAACTAACACTTACATAATGTACGTAGAAATAAACTGTCTTGAAATATATTCAAGACATCCTGGGCCCCTCCAAAAAGGAAAAAATGGAGGGTCTCCCCATCAGTACTACAATTTATCATCAATGATTAAGCGTGCCCACAATTCTTTAACCCTTTGGGCAGCTTGACGTTCAGATCTTTCATAATTTGATGATTCCTCTTCGTATACTTCTGACAACAGATATTCCCATGAGAGCTTTTCAGACCAAGCTCTCTGAATAAGAAAATTTCCTCTTCTTAGTAAGGGTGATATTAGACCTAAGGGGTCCAAAAGTATACCCACCAGTGACAGAAGTTTAAGTTTGGTCAACACATCTTCTCTAGCCTTCAGACTTTTCAAAGACAACTTGTCTGTATTAACATTCCAGATTAAACTAAAGATTGATACTTTAGGAGATCTAGAATTTTCAGAAAGGCGCTGATCCAGTACCCTTTGAAGTCTTGCATTGTTGGAATTTAGTGCTTGCAGTGATATTTTGGTCTTTTCCCACTTTACATCTGCAGTATTGCATATATCAAACTGTTTCTCTTCACTGGTACAAGCATCCAACAAATTACCCACATGAACATTCTCCAATATTTCCTCCAACTGTTCTATTCGAGACTTCATTTGTCCAAAGGCACTCTGAAAATTGTGCAGGAGTGGAGTGTGGATAGGCTTCAAGGGAACGTACTCTGTAAAACTTCTAAGTGTAGTTTTATCTTCGTAATGCACTTCTTGCTTTACTCCTATACTCTCTGGCTCCCACAACTTATTAACAGGCTCTATGGCCTCTTTAATCAACAGCTTATTAACAGGCTCTATGGTCTCTTCATTCAACAACTTATTAACTGGCCTTTTGGCCTCATCAATCAACTCTTGTGTTGTAGTAGGCAATAACTGTGTTCCTACTCGCATAACAAGTTGGTTTTGTACACTACTGGACCCATGTTGAGTATCACGAGGAATATGGCCATACAACATGACACCACCTGGTGTTTCCATCAAAGTATAGACATCCCTCTTGTTAATACCACTAACAAACTGACTAAAATGTAAGGCACCAATAACAATGCCAATGTTTTCCAGTACATCACTATAAATATCTTCATCAGCCAACTTGTGACCATTAGACTTTAACACATTTGCAGCCTTTGCTAGTCCTGGAGTGTGGATGCTAATTACCATGTCATCAACTACGAGTAATTTAACTCTGGCTCTTCTTTTCCCCAATTTGATAACTACATTTACGACAGGAAAACTTCCTTCCTTCGTCTCAGAACGAAATGCATCAATACCAAGAGACATTTCATCTACTGGGCTTAATTTAAGCCTTTCAGCTAATTCCCTAGTTATAAAGGAACACTGGGAACCTGTATCAAAGAATAACCTAGTATTTACCCAAAGATTTCCCTTTGAGCTGCTTATTTTTCCACTTGCAGTAGGCAGAGCACATGAAGGTAAACTCGGCTTCACCATTTGCCTCTGTACTGCCTTCATAGTCATCACACCAACATGTTTCTTGTTCTTTCCTGAGTCAGAATGTTCTTGCTCATTGCTTGACTCATCTATATTTGAACCATTTTCTGACTGTTCATTCAGAAATGAAGGTTCTTCAAACCTTCTACGAAAATATGACTCTTGTTCATAACACAAGGCTGCATGATGACCATTTTTCTTACACTTCTTACAGTTTAACTGAGTGTAACATTTATTTGCATAATGCCCTGACTGAGTACATCTCAGACATTTGTTATTGTCTCTCAATTTGTCTCTGCGTTCATTTATGCTTACTACTTTATTACACTGTTCAGACTTATGACCTTGCCAACCACAGAATACACATTCTGTTTTACTATTTACTACATTTGCAGTAGCACCATAACTACCCATATTCTTTTTATAGGACTGGGTCTCATTTCTCTGGTAAGTTTGGGTCTCACCCTTTGTGTTACCTTTAGTATTGTTGCCCTCTATATGATATACATATTTTCCCAGTTCCTTCAAGAGGGTTTCATATGTAGGATATTTTGTGTCTATTTTCGTGCTAATCCAGTTCTCAACATCTTCTGGCAATTTCATCATCACGAGTTCTGAAAACACCCAATCAGTGTTCTTCATGTCTCTATAATTTTTCAGACTTCGAGTAATGGCTTCTACTTCCTGCTTGAACTTAAAAAGTGATGAATAATTAGAACAGGGAGTTGGTATTTTTACCAATTTCCTCATTAAATTTCGTACAATCCTGTCCTTGCTGGCATAAACAGCTTGCAGCTGTTGAATGCATTCATCATAACTCTCACTAGCAACAGGATATCCCTTTATGGTGTCTTTTGCATCTCCTTTAAGGGCATTTCTTAAGATGGTAAACTTTGTCATAGTTGCCATAGAAGTGCTATGTACTAAACTATCAAACGTGTCCCAAAACTCGTTCCATTCATCATAGTTTCCAGAGAACTGTGGTATTTTTACTTCAGGAAATTTAGGTGTGGGTTGCCTACTTGGGAGGCTTGAACTCTCGGAACTAGTAGCTCTAGTACTCTTCATAGTTCCTAAATTATGAATTCGTTCTAGGACAGCTAAGCTAATATTATTTACTGTTTCAGCTAGACTGTCATGTTCTGTATCCTCCTCCTCAGAATCCCTTTTAAGGGGCTTATTCTCGACATATTCTTCATATTTCCTATCATATCTTCCAAATCTTTCTGTTAGCGTATGATGACATCTTTCTAAATAAGTAACAACAAGTGTCTCATCATCTTTGGCAAGTTCTGTTTGACACTGAACACAATCACGTTGAACCAATTCCCGAAGGCGTTTCAATGCTTCAGGTTTAACCGACATATTGAGAAAGTAAATAGAACATAAAACAACAAACAAATAGTTGATGCAATTTTATCATCAAAGAATCTTCTTTATACATCCACAATGCAACAAACATTCACTCTGTAAAGAGTATCAAAGGACAATCTTCCAAATCTCAAGATAATAACATACAGTTATTTAATTCCGTCAATTATGACGCCAATCCTCAAAGTGTAAAACACACTTTTCATCAATTAAACGACACTGTTAAGTCAGCAACAGTAAATGGAAAGTGTAATGCAAACCACACTGTTCCTCAAACGACACTGTGCACCTAGCAGTAGGTGGGTCACTACCTTCTGTTTATTTACGTAAACAAAGGAATCAATACGACATTCTAGATATCGTTAAATGGGAAATATGTAAACACACAAATCCCTAAAAACCACTGTTCACCCAGCCGAAATTGGGTACTAATATCCAAATTACTTAATGGACGCTCAACTACGAAAGTATATTTCGTTTCCACAGATAGAGAAACGCTTTATCCACGTGGGAAATGGGTTCTCTTATTTATTTCAACAACCATTTAAATTTCAAAGTTATATTTGCAATATTCATGCAAATACATGCAATGCTCCTCCCTGTTTTCGCTGAAATGTGGACGATTTTAACCGTAGAGTTTTGCACTAACTTCTTACAAGGTGGGAGCTTATCTAAAATGTACACTATTTTCACCACTACCACACCAATTCTCATCCGGTTCGAAGGACCAAAAGCTGTGGAGGATTTCCTGTGTGTTATTTACCCTTCGATCTTATAACCCCCCAAATTCGGAAATCCTGACACGGCTTCAGTAGAGGCCTACCACGATCTCAATTTTAAATCCTCTACCAATAAAATATAATTAATATTACATGCATAGACATACATGCAAATATTTTATAAGGGGGTTTATGAACTGCTGATAAGTGAATATTTAAATAAACTCTCCTCACCTTAAATTAAAACTTCCTCATACAGAATAATACATTTTCTAACATACATTCTACCTACGAGTGTTCAATTAAATGAGCTCATTCTGTCCCTCACACGTAGTTATAAATATTGTTAGAAATACAATGTATCTGTACTCATCTGTCCGGACAACCCTGATGTCGTCAGCAATCACGGGACTCCGAATCAAAAACGTATCTTCTGATCCACAGATCTCTATCACGTTCTTCTACTTGAGTGTCTCGTAATGCCCCACGAGAACAACAAATTATAAACTTATAAGCACTGTCAACAAACACAGTAAGAATGAGTGCCTCGTAGCATCTCACGACAGCAACTAACTTTATAAGAAAGTCCCACAAACTCCTCTAGTTTGTCGGGGTCCTTGGTACTAGGACTAAGTTGACTTATGACTTGCTTACAACAGTTCTTTGTTCAATGAGGCGTTATCAAGGAGGTGAAGGGTTAATGGCTAAAATCCATTAGTGACCTACATTCCTTTCTCCACGTCTTCTACGGCCAGCCTCCCTAATAAACTACACATTATTCATACGAATATACGTGTATACATGATAGAACTTAATAAGTATACATGCGAAGTCTAAAAGTATACATTTATGCACTTACGTTACAATAAACGAAACTATATGCAAACTAACACTTACATAATGTACGTAGAAATAAACTGTCTTGAAATATATTCAAGACACTCGTGGCTTCATTTTAGCATTTAATTCAATTCCCAATCTCATTCGGGCCATGAAATTATCAAATAAGCACATTACATATGTGAAAACATGAATCATTTTTTACCACGACTGGGACTTGAACCTAGGACTTATAATTACTAAGTCAAGGCGCTACCAACTACACACCACAGAAGGTATAAAAGGAATCCAACCTTATAACTTATATCTGCTATACTTAGGGATGAACGCATTCTATCTGAATGCCAATATGTTCATATTACAGATTCCCCAACCTCACTCGTGGCTTCATTTTAGCATTTAATTCAATTCCCAATCTCATTCGGGCCATGAAATTATCAAATAAGCACATTACATATGTGAAAACATGAATCATTTTTACCACGACCGGGACTCAAACCTAGGACCTATAATTACTAAGTCAAGGCGCTACCAACTACACACCACAGAAGGTATAAAAGGAATCCAACCTTATAGCTTATATCTGCTATACTTAGGGATGAACGCATTCTATCTGAATGCCAATATATTCATATTACAGATTCTCCAACCTCACTCGTGGCTTCATTTTAGCATTTAATTCAATTCCCAATCTCATTCGGGCCATGAAATTATCAAATAAGCACATTACATGTGTGAAAACATGAATCATTTTTTACCTACCGGGACTCGAACCTAGGACTTATAATTGCTAAGTCAAGGCGTTACCAATTACACACCACAGAAGGTATAAAAGGAATCCAACCTTATAGCTTATATCTGCTATACTTAGGGATGAACGCATTCTATCTGAATGCCAATATGTTCATATTACAGATTCCCCAACCTCACTCGTGGCTTCATTTTAGCATTTAATTCATTTCCCAATCTCATTCGGGCAATGAAATTATCAAATAAGCACATTACATATGTGAAAACATGAATCATTTTTTACCACGACCGGGACTCGAACCTAGGACTTATAATTACTAAGTCAAGGCGCTACCAACTACACACCACAGAAGGTATAAAAGGAATCCAACCTTATAGCTTATATCTGCTATACTTAGGGATGAACGCATTCTATCTGAATGCCAATATGTTCATATTACAGATTCCCCAACCTCACTCGTGGCTTCATTTTAGCATTTAATTCAATTCCCAATCTCATTCGGGCCATGAAATTATCAAATAAGCACATTACATATGTGAAAACATGAATCATTTTTTTTACCACGACCGGGACTCGAACCTAGGACTTATAATTACTAAGTCAAGGCGCTACCAACTACACACCACAGAAGGTATAAAAGGAATCCAACCTTATAGCTTATATCTGCTATACTTAGGGATGAACGCATTCTATCTGAATGCCAATATGTTCATATTACAGATTCCCCAACCTCACTCGTGGCTTCATTTTAGCATTTAATTCAATTCCCAATCTCATTCGGGCCATGAAATTATCAAATAAGCACATTACATATGTGAAAACATGAATCATTTTTTACCACGACCGTGACTCGAACCTAGGACTTATAATTACTAAGTCAAGGCACTGTGTTGTGTAGTTGGTAGCGCCTTGACTTAGTAATTATAAGTCCTAGGTTCAAGTCCCTGTCGTGGCAAAAATTTATTCATGTTTTTTCATATGTATTGTGCTTATTTGATAATTTCATGGCCCGAATGAGATTGGGAATTGAATTAAATGCTAATATGAAGCCACGAGTGAGGTTGGGGAATCTGTAATATGAACATATTGACATTCAGATAGAATGCGTTCATCCCTAAGTATAGCAGATATAAGTTATAAGGTTGGATTCCTTTTATACCTTCTGTGGTGTGTAGTTGGTAGCGCCTTGACTTAGTAATTATAAGTCCTAGGTTCGAGTCCCGGTCGTGGTAAAAAATGATTCATATTTTCACATATGTAATGTGCTTATTTGATAATTTCATGGCCCGAATGAGATTGGGAATTGAATTAAATGCTAAAATGAAGCCACGAGTGAGGTTAGGGAATCTGTAATATGAACATATTGGCATTCAGATATAATGCGTTCATCCCTAAGTATAGCAGATATAAGCTATAAGGTTGGATTCCTTTTATACCTTCTGTGGTATGTAGTTGGTAGCGCCTTGACTTAGTAATTATAAATCCTATGTTCGAGTCCTGGTCGTGGTAAAAAATGATTCATGTTTTCACATATGTAATGTGCTTATTTGATAATTTCATGCCCGAATGAGATTGGGAATTGAATTAAATGCTAAAATGAAGCCACGAGTGAGGTTGGGGAATTTGTAATATGAACATATTGGCATTCAGATAGAATGCGTTCATCCCTAAGTATAGCAGATATAAGCTATTAGGTTGGATTCCTTTTATACCTTCTGTGGTGTGTAGTTGGTAGTGCCTTGACTTAGTAATTATAAGTCCTAGGTTCGAGTCCCGGTCATGGTAAAAAATGATTCATGTTTTCACATATGTAATGTGCTTATTTGATAATTTCATGGCCCGAATGAGATTGGGAATTGAATTAAACGCTAAAATGAAGCCACGGGTGAGGTTGGGGAATCTGTAATATGAACATATTGGCATTCAGATATAATGCGTTCATCCCTAAGTATAGCAGATATAAGCTATAATGTTGGATTCCTTTTTATTCCTTCTGTGGTGTGTAGTTGGTAGCGCCTTGACTTAGTAATTATAAGTCCTAGGTTCGAGTCACGGTCGTGGTAAAATATGATTCATGTTTTCACATATGTAATGTGCTTATTTGATAAGTTCATGGCCCGAATGAGATTGGGAACTGAATAAAATGCTAAAATGAAACCACGAGTGAGGTTGGGGAATCTGTAATATGAACATATTGGCATTCAGATATAATGCGTTCATCCCTAAGTATAGCAGATATAAGCTATAAGGTTGGATTCCTTTTATACCTTCTGTGGTGTGTAGTTGGTAGCGCCTTGACTTAGTAATTATAAGTCCTAGGTTCGAGTCCAGTTCGTGGTAAAAAATGATTCATGTTTTCACATATGTAATGTGCTTATTTGATAATTTCTTGGCCCGAATGAGATTGGGAATTGAATTAAATGCTAAAATGAAACCACGAGTGAGGTTGGGGAATCTGTAATATGAACATATTGGCATTCAGATAGAATGCGCTCATCCCTAAGTATAGCAGATATAAGCTATAAGGTTGGATTCCTTTTATACCTTCTGTGGTGTGTAGTTGGTAGCGCCTTGACTTAGTAATTATAAGTCCTAGGTTCGAGTCCCGGTCGTGGTAAAAAATGATTCATATATATATATATATATATATATATATATATATATATATATATATATATATATATATATATATATATATATATATATATATATATATATATATATATATATATATATATATATATATATATATATATATATATATATATATATATATATATATATATATATATATATATATATATATATATATATATATATGTTATACTTTAGTGGGCATATAATAAGAAACTGGCCAGAATACCGGAATTTACAAGCATATAACTCTTTTCCTTTTATATAGTTTGGTAATTACAAAACTGCTCTGCACTTATTCTTTCCAAATTAAGTGTGACGCGCTTTTGAGCATTTTTAGCACGTCTGTTTACTTGACTGGCAATATATCTTGACATATTGCATATTCTCATAAATTTCATGAAGTGAACTTATGAAAATAGAGCTATGCAATTAAAATTAATCAGTAATTTTTATATATTATATCTTAAAGTAATATTCAGTTTTATTATATTACATCTGCCTTTGATGATATCATATTTAAAAAGATGTACTACCCTTCCTTTGACGTCCCACACCAAAACATTCATTTACTGCCTCCAGATTGCTGCTAGTGTTCTGGTGATGACGTTTGATTGCGTAGAAAAGTTATTTGGCCTTTATCCATGCTATAAGATGGACAACAGTGATTAGAAGTGGTTGCAAAATTGGAATGAGTGAAAGATATCGTGTCATGGAAAATGCTAAAAACGCTACTCTTGCAGTGTAATAGAAGCAATACATTTAAAAGACAACAAATAAAAAATGTCTTGGTTGGGTGTGAATCTCAACGAAAGCCTCAGCAGCATCAAAGGACAGATTTCCAATTTTACCCGAGATGTTCTCTCCGAGGATTTTGATGGTGAAGGTAATTTTGCTTGTATAAGGTTAAATTTTTACCTCTAATGTTGCCTCTTTCATTTTGAACCTTTTCCACTTTTTACTATGTCCCTCCCCCCCGGGGGTCAGTGCGTCTATACTGTCGATCCTGTAATTTGAGCAACGGACATCGTGATGCCATCAGACATACTTGGAACGTTTGGAACACCTACTGTTTAGCGGGGCATACCAATGTTCAAAACCTACCAATAGATGGCGATAGGCTTCGACTAGAGAATTGGCGGATGAACACACAACAAAAATGGCGACAATAGGCATACGAAACAATTTTTACTATCCTAACTAAAAATACTTACCTAACCTTTTAGCCAGGGGGGACTATCCTAACTAAAAATATTTACCTAACCTACAGTTGAACTACTTACCTGAGTGGAGGGATGAGGTCGTTGAGCGGCATGCCCCGCTAAACTGTAAACTACCCGGAACGTTTTTTGCCATTATGATTATTTGGAGATTTTCATTAAAGGTCCAGTATAACTCCGGGGCCATAATTCTACCCTCCTCAGTAAGGTAAGTTAGTTCGCTTTGGCATATTTGTATAGAGTATGGGGGGTTGGACTTTTCCCCCAGCTATGAGGTTAGGTTAAGTAAAGCATGGGCTTAGTGGGTTTACCTTATTGAGGAAGGTAGAATTAAGGTGCTGGAGTTATACTGGACCTTTACCAGATTTTCTTATAATAATAATAATATAATAATTTTATTCAGCCTCCAGAGGAGATAAATAGCATACATAGAAATACAATAGGATTTTGCAAAAACACATAATTATATATTACATTGCATGTTCATATTTATGTAAGAAAATTTTTTAAAATGGAGACAGCAGAGCATTCATCATTTCCCTATTCTCTTTATTCAGATTGCTAGAGAGAACTATAATAGAGTCAACTAGTCCATCATTTTTTGAGAATACTGTTTTGAAGTTATTTTTAACATAATGATTTTCACATATTGACTTCACAAAGGACAAGTTGAATTTTTTACATGTATTCATTACTCTACCAACTAGGTTTCTTTCATCTCTTTTTTTATTGCTTACGTACAATCGTAGAATATAATTGTAAAATTTTGCAGTTCGTGAACTTGAAAGCATACAATTTTTAAGTAATGTAATCTCCTGCTGTCTAATAGAAAAACCAATACGTGGAATCTTCATTGCATCAAGCAGGGGTGTACTTTTACATGTGTGTTTTAAGTTTAGTGCTGATTTTAAGAGTTTACTCTGTAGTTTTTCTGTCTCTTCCATTACTTTTTTGCTTTGTGAGACACACTGATGCCCATATATGAGCACAGGGCATATCTTATGTGGATCTCTCTGATGCTGCCTCTTTCTCTCTGTGGTGGTGGGCCTCCGTTACTAGGGGAGATAGCCTATATAAACGTGTATATAGCTCCTCCAGGGGCCTAAGAAACTTATTCACATGCCCTTTGTAGGCATTAATGGTGAGCGCATTTAGTGCTTCTTCTTGTCTCTGATTCCAGTAGTATTCAACTATTGTATGTGTACTAATCTCCATTCCCGACAGCTGTAAACCAGAAGTCATTGTAAGTCAGAAAACACCTAAATTCGAACTTAGGTCCCCTACCAATGTTATAAATAAATGCTCTAAAACATATAATTAATCCAAGTTCTTAATCTAAGATGTAAAAATAGTAAATGTACACTATTCAGTACTTTTTACCTTTACTTATGTAATATAAGATATAAAAATAGTAAAGGTACACTATACAATATTGCTTGCCTTTACTTGTGTGGTTGGCTTGCACGCTGGAAGGGGCAGTACTAATGAGGAAGAGACAGGCTGGCCAAAAAGCAGGAGGAAGCTGTACAGGCAGGTCCTGAGCAGACTGGGGCAGGTGAGTCTGGAGTGGCAAGAGAACCTTCAATAGATGCTGGATATACTGCGGCAGGTGAGTCTATAGAGGCACCTGAGGAAGAGATTACAGGATAATGTGCTGCCGGAGATACTGCAGCAGGTGAGTCTTTAGAGGCACCTGACGAAGAGGGTACAAGATGTTTTGCTGAGGGCTCTGCCTTCACGAAGAAGTAGTTCAGGCAAGTCTAGAAGGATGCCCTCTTCTTCTCCTCCCAAATTTCCCTGTAACACTGCAGGGAATCAGTGATCACTCTGACGACCTTAGTGTACATGGCATTGTTGGGAACCTGAGCCTCGAGCTTTGTCAACCTTTCCTCCATCAGGGCAAAAGATTCTTCCAAATTCCTGGCTGTGAATCTCTTGGGCTCTGGGCTTGGTATTTCTTCATCCTCTTCAACCATCTGGCTCATTAGGTGAATGAGGCCCTCAGCAGATAACTCCTCTCCATGAGATTCCAGCAGCTCTTACATCATCAGGCTCCTCCTCCTTATTATCAGGAAGAGGGTTTGCCCCTCTCTGTTTGTCTCGTCTTTATTTAATTTTCGTGCTTATCCCTCCAGTCCCTTCCCATCCTATGCCCCCCTCATTTTCGGTGATGACCCTGAACAAGGCTAAGAGAGTTCACTTGATGCCGTCACTGTTCTTCCCCCTCCTATCCTGTCCCATCCTATTCCACCCTATTTGAACTCCTCACTCAGGGTAAGTACCTTCTTGATGATAGCCTCAACTGTCTCCTTAAAGCCGCAAAAGTTTTTCACAAACTGGGGGCACAGTTTCTTCCATACTCCATTCAACTTCAACTGCTTCACTCCCTCCCAAGAATTAGAAATATTCTTCACAGTCTGAAGAATATTGTACGACTTCCAGGAGGCCTTGAGAGCCAAATTCTTGTTCTTCTTAGTTGCCCTGAGAGCATAGCGATTGTCCTTCAGAGGTAGTATTTTTAAAAGAAGCAATTACCCCCTGATCGATTGGCTGTAACAGGGAAGTGGTATTAGGTGGAAGGTAAACCACTTTAACATTAGGATGAAAGTCAACCAAATGGGGAGGTTGACCAAGGGTATAGTCCAGCAACACCTTAAATTGCAGAGCCTTGGAAGCACAGTACTTCTCCACTTCTGGCAAAAATGGTTGCTGAACCAGTCCTCAAATATATGTGGGGTTATCTGAGCCTTCTTATTTGACTTCCAGATGATTGGCAGTTGACTCTTCCAAATGCTCTTGAGTCCCCTTGGATATTCTGCCAAGTACACCAACTAGGCCTTCAGCTTGCAATTTCCAGCAGCATTAGGCCCCAAGAGCAAAGTCAGTGTCTACTTGCTGACTTTATGGCCTGGTGCTGTCTTCTCCCCCTTGGTGATGTACGTACTACTAGGCATACGCTTCCAAAACAAGCCAGGCTCATCCATGTTAAATACTCATTTGGCATGGTAACCCCCTTCCTTAATTATTTCTGCTAACTCAATGGGAAACTCTTTTGCTACTTTCTCATCACCACTAGCAGTATCACCTTGCACCCTAAGGTTATGCAAATTAACGACTCTTTAAACGAATATACCAACCCCTACTGGTCACAAACCCTTCACTTTCACTCCCTTCCCTCTTTTCACGGCATTGATCAATCATTTAGCTTTTTCCTGTATGAATATGAGGCTCACTGGGATATGCTGCCGATGCTGGTCATCAAGCCAAAGCCCTAGAAATCTCTCCATCTTGATTATAAGGCTACTATGCTGCTTAGTAATCACAGTGGACATCATGGGAGCAGAACTTTCTCATGTTGAAGGATGCAATATTTATCAGTAATATTAGTCACCACCATCGAACGGGTAACTCTAGTGAATGGCCAATGTTCATAACATTTAATCCTTTTTCTGAGCATTTTACTATTTAAGCTTTAAGTTCCATGGTGATGGGTTTCCTTTTCTTAGCAGCACTGCCATCAGGAATATCACCACTATGCTGGGGAAACATAGAAGGTCAATAACGAGCGAAGCAGTGAGAACTCATATGAGGACAATAGCAATATGGTGCGTGAGAGGAAACTGAGCAGGGTTCTTCTTCCCCTTCTTGGTTTAATATTACGTGACGTTGTATTCTTTTGCGATGCTCAACAAACTATTTAACATAAAATTATACTTACGGCTATGTGTTTGGTAATTTTGTAAATAAATTTAGTATAACCAAATGCATAAATAAATATATAAAGCCATTAACTTTATAAAAACGAATGCAACTGTGCTATTAGCTGTGTTTCATCTGCCATGCTCACAAGCTGTTCAGCGTGCAGTTTAAATTTATCACAAAAGCCAGGTAGGTTGAAAAATTGATTTATTAATGAGTCATTAATGATTTATGGCCCTCTGTTTTAACGGCAGAATCGCGTAAATTGGGAACCATTTAAACCGGGTAGCCCTGTATTTATCCTTCTAGAATAGTTACTTTGGCAAGCAAAGTAGTTAAAATCTGAAGCTAAAATATAATATTTATTGAAGTGTACAGTTGTACAGTTGAAGATATGTCTGTGATGACTTATTGCCAAAATTTAGATTGACAACTTCTTGAAGAGGCTGAACAACGAATATCCTCACATATATGATTATGTTTGATCAGTGCACCATAAATATTTTAGACTCAGACATTTCCCTTTGTTTTTTAGCCAATAAACACAAGAAACAAACATCACCTGGAAGCACATCCCCCACACTTACCAGAAGTAAACTGAAAAGGAGATTATATTATAATTCCATAGAATTTATATCGGATAAATATCCTGAGTATGAGCATCTATATGTGAGGAATTTTTTGTATTTCTACTTTACTTTATAGGAGGTTCAGCTTATCATGTGTGTATTTTGATGGTTATAGGTGATGGTGAAGGCTTTTATTTGATATGAGCTAAGTCTGCTTACTTACCTGAAATCCATGACATGGCATTATTTCACCTCGGATCATGTAACTAAACCCAATGTGTGTTCGTGCGCACATTCTTTCCCCCTGATGGCCCATGCGAGTTCATATGTACATCATTTTGCTTTGTCCAAAATCTGTGACTTATGAAGATGATACGCAACCAACCGGATTACTCATTTCATCTCAGTAGACCAGTTAGTAAGGTTGACGTAGAAGCTTGGGGCTTAGTCACTTTTACGTATAAAAGAAATCGTCTTTTAGTAAGGTATACCCTGTCCGATTTCTCTCAGTTTCGCGCATGCGCAGTAGTGTCGTTTCCCTATAAGCACGAAAAATTTTGATTTTCGTTCAAAAATGTCAAGCACTGCTAGCATTCTGTCTTTGGAGAATCCTACACGGGAGTTTATCGATGCTAACTACAAGAAGGAAGATCTACAAAAGCTGTGTCGTTAATTAGGTTTATCAAACGTATGTGTAAACAAAAACACATTGATCGATATGATTCTTGAGAAACATCGTTGTTCTAAAACAATCGCACCAGAAAGCAACGTTTAAGTTGAACACCCGACTGAGCGTGACGTTTTGAGAGTCATGGAGGAATTGAGAGAGAGAGAGAGAATGTTAGAGACAAGGAAATAAAAGACCTGAAAGAGCTTTTACACGCGGCTCATGTTAAAATTGATAAATTAAGTGACCATGTGTCCTTACTCGAAGAACAGATAACTTCACTTCAGAGCACTTCTTCAAGCCAACCATTAAACCCATCTCTTAAACAATCGTTATCTTCCAATCCGCATCCTGAGGGAACCCTCTTATTAGGAGATGCGAATCTCTCCACTGTGAGACACTCGGACTTGAGCAGTTACTGTTATGTCCGCACAGTAAGGGGTGCAAATCTTGACCATATCAAGTGTTGGGTTTCTGCAAAGCTCCAGTGGATACCAAGCAGTTGCATCCTATACTGCGGCCTCCAGGATATTTTGGACAAAGCAACTCCCAGTGATATCTTTGACAAGCTTGGCTCTCTTGTTGCAGAATTAAAGGGAGTGAATGAAAACTTGAACATACATATATGTGAGCTCGCCCCCATTCCTAATGTCCGTGATTATGACGAGCACATAAACAGTTTCAATAATCAAGTCGCAACATGGAGCACAAATAATGGGGTTTCAGTAATCAAAACCAACCTGCAATACAGGCTTGGGACAGGTGAAGTTGATCATATGTGTTTTAATGATACCTGTGAAAATGAAAACTTTTTAAATAGCTTTGGCATCACCAGGCTGCTCAACGTAATCTCCAAGCAATGTTCATCGCTTAAACTAGATGAAAACTGGGAAAGTATCATGAGCCAAAGTATGCCGACCTCATTAAACTACAATCCGTGGAAAGCCAACTTTAATGAAAACAACCCCAAGAACGACTACGGAACTACTAGATTTCTCCAGAGTCAACGCTTTGAGGTAAGAGGAAGGCGAAATTCTAGACCAAATGCCAGAAAATTCAACCCTCAAACCAATACCAGGCACTACGAAGACTCGTCTGTCAGGACTTTCTACAGAGGACAACGAGATGTCAATTCCAGACACAATAACTATCACTCTGAATATGATCGTAGAAATAACTACTTGGGCGCTCAAGACTTCAGACACTCCCATCGTCAACACTGAGGCTGGGCAAACCAGCAAGGAAGAAGTCCCCAATACCAGTATCATCCTCACCCCTATAATGCATAGCTACCATCTAAAAGTTGAACATCTAAATGCACAATCATTAATAGGAAATTTTAATCGGGTAGAGGCCCACATATTGAGCCGAGACATTGACGTAATGTGTATTAGCGAGTCATGGCTTCTCCCCCTTACAGCTAATCGTTTCATAGATATATCTGGTTATTCAATTTCTCGCAGTGATGCAGGAATGGGTGGAGGTGTATGTGTGTACGTGAAGGAAGACCTCAAGGTGAATGTCTTAACTACTACCACGCTCGAGAGGCCTGACAACATGGAAGATATCTGGTTGAGTATCCAGTATAGAAACCTTCTTTCTTTTATAATTGGGTGTGTTTATCGTCATCCGCATGCACTCTATAACTTTTTTACATATTTAAGTGATGTCTTTACTACAATGTGTTTGCGCAATAAACCCCTTTTGATTTTAGGTGATTTTAACGATGAATAGTTTCTCTCAGATAGCAAAATTGAAAAAATAACCCAATCCTTACATTTAACCCAGATGATTAAAAAAGCCACCCGCATTACGTCTACTTCCTCAACATTAATAGACTTGGCCATTACAAACAGACCTAATTTTATTATCCACTCTGATGTTCTTTCAAGCCCTGTAGGTGATCATGAGCTTCTCACCATCACTATCAATGTAAGGAAAGAAAGGAAACCTCCAGAAATTAGAACATTTCTGTCGTTAAGAAATTACTCTCAAAATAATTTTTGTGACCTTCTTCTAAATGATACAGATGCTTTAAATTATATTCTATGTACTGATAATGTCAATAAGCAAGTTTCCTTTTTCACGAGCACTTTTATTGAATGTTTAAATTCTTGCGCTCCTTTTGTAACAAAAGAGATTAAGCGGCCCTACGCTCCTCGGATTGATGATCAAATAAAGGAGGCGATAAAAAACAGAAACAATGTGCATAAAATGTTTATGCTAAATAGGTTAGACCCCATGGCTGAAAGTATCTATCGAAAACAAAAAAAGAAAGTAAAACATATGATATCCATTAGTAAATCGAACTACTTTAAAGAACAATTTTTGAAAAGTAAGGGTAACATTAAGGGTACGTGGAATGTTATAAAGAAAATAATTCCTGGAAATAAAAAATCATCTGGATTGCTAGGAGATTCAGAAGCTGAGCTCAGAAATAAAGTGGAGGAATTTAACAAACACTTTGCCATGATAGGAGAAAACACTTTCAGGAAATCCCAAGAAAACCCAATAGATTCTAATTTACTTATGAATAATCGTCCTTCATTACCATAAAAAAACTTGAATAAATTTAGGCCACAGCCAGTCGACATCAACACTTTAATACTGACCATTAAGAGTTTAAACGCAACAAACTCTTATGGCTCTGACGGGATATCTTTTCGATTCTTGGTCGATTCCTTACCCGTTACCATTTACTATATCCTTATAATTTTGAATACATCCATTGTAACAGGTGTTCATCCGGATTTTTGGAAGCATTCTATTGTGGCCCCAGTTTTTAAAAACGGAGATGCTGAAAATGTTGGAAACTACAGACCTATTTCTCTATTGCCCATCCTCTCAAAGATACTAGAAAAAATAATGGCGAACCAATTGATTGATTTTCTCGAATCTAATAAATTACTTGCAAAAAACCAACATGGCTTTCGACCAAATCTTTCCACTGAAACAGCTTTGCTCTCAGTTACCAGTAAAATTTATGAAACATTGAAAACAAGAAAATATCCCTACTCTTGCTTCTTGATCTCTCTAAAGCATTTGATAGCGTCAACCATCAAATTTTACTCAAAAAATGCGAAGATTTGAATATTGATTCACTTTGGTTTGAAAACTATCTTGAAAATTGAGTTCAGTCAGTACGCATTGGATCAGCCATATCCTCTCCTCAGAAAATAAAGTTTGGAGTCCCTCAGGGATCGATCTTGGGGCCTTTACTATTTCTTATCTACATAAATAATCTGCCTGCATATATTCATGACTGCCTCCTTGTTATATACGCTGATGACACTCAGATCTTACTGACAGGAGAGATTGATAAAACTAATAACATCAATTTAAGACTCGGTGATGTCACACTCGTTCCATCACAAAGTGTCAAAAACCTTGGAGTACATATGGACAACTTTTTAACTTTTAATGTTCATAACGATGAATTGCAGAAAAAAGTTACAGGTACACTTCTCTTTATTAACCGTGTAAGTGATAGTTTCAACTTTGAATGTCGAGTCATGGTGGTGCAGTCCTTGGTACTTAGTATCTTACTCTACTGCTTGAGAGTTTGGGGCTCAACTAATAAGACACAAATGGGCAGAGTAAGTAAAATGCAGAATTTCGCTGCTAAGGTTGCTGTAGGGGGCACTCGCAAACATGACCATGTCACCCCAATATATGATAAATTAAAATGGCACCGTATGGATGAGAAATACATTTATGAAATGTGCCTTTTAATCTTCAATATTCATCACAAGTTTATTCCCGACTGGCTCTTCACTTTGCCAACTGTAGCTCAGATTCGAGGGGAAAGATTCAACACTAGAAGTCTGGATACCCTTTTTATCCCAAGAACAAACACTGATACAGGAGCTAGAGCATTAAATGTTATTGGACCTAAATTATGGAATCAACTACCACAAAACATAAGATGCAGTCAGACAATATCCTCTCTCATTGGCCACCTTATGAAACTTCTATTGAGGGATTAAGCTTCGTCTTGTGCGATGTTAGTCGATGTCCTCTTTGAAAAACAACCTCATGAAATTTTATTCAAGGACTAAGCTTTGTCCTGTCTTATCTTTTTATACTTTATCATTATTATTACATTTGTATGTTAAGTGATGGTGGGGAAATTGTATACAGTCCTTTTATCTATAACATTAATGTAATATCCTCTTAATAATCTGTTTATAATTACGTTTATATAACTATTGTATTGTACCTATTATGTAATAACCATTATTATTGATGGAATAAAGAATTTTAACTCTCTCTCTCTCTCTCTCTCTCTCTCTCTCTCTCTCTCTCTCTCTCTCCTCTCTCTCTCTCCTCTCTCTCTCTCTCTCTCTCTCTCTCTCTCTCTCTCTCTATATATATATATTTTCTATCTATCTACCTTGGCTGTTTCCCCCTTTAATTGGGGGGTAGCCGACATCAAGAAAGGAAAACAAATAGGGGGATTACTTTGCTCTATGGGCAATGACGAGGGAGCTAGCAACTGTTCAGATGGCACTGCTGGAGTGCCACAGCCCATCCTCCCGGCTCTTCCACAACCTGTGTCACTTCACAACTGCCAACTCCTCCTACTGCCCCTACCACAGGGCTACCTCTGTAAGATGCAGCCCCGTGGTAACAGCAGATGCCCATCAGAGCTGCGTCACAATCGCTCACCACTCATTCCTGTTCCTAGCACGCTCGCTTGCTTCCCTCACATCCATCCTCCTATCATTCAGGGCTCTCCTTACTCCATCCATCCATCCAAACCTAGGCATCCCTCTAGCATTTCTCCCATCAACTCTCGCATTCATCACCTTTTTCAGCAGCCTTTCATTATCCATCCTTTCCATATGGCCAAACCATCTCTGAACATTCATATCTACTCTGCCTGCAATTTCTCTCCTCACACCCATTCTTGCTCTCACCACTTCATTCCAACCCTATCCAATCGAGATACACCAATCATACTCCTCAGGCATTTCATCTCAAACACATTTAGTTTCCGTCTCTCACTTACTTTCATACCCCATAACTCTGATCCATACATCACAGTTGGCACAACCACTTTCTCATACAAAACTTTCTTAACATTCATTTCCAACCCTCTATTCTTCATCACTCCTTTCAATGCACCCAACACTTTACATTCTTCATTCACTCTGTGACACACATCTGCTTCCACTCCACCATTTGCAGCTATAACCGAGCCTAAATACTGAAACTGATTAACCTCCTCTATATGTCTCTCCATTCAACATAACATTCAATCCAGCGCCATCCTCATTTCTTGTACACCACATAACCTTACGCTTTCCCACATTCACTTGCAACTTCCTTCTCTCACGTACCATTCCAAATTCTGACACTAACTGACACAGCTTTTCCTCTGAATCTGCCACCACCACAGTATCATCTGAAAACAGCAACTGATTCAGCTCCTACTCGTTATCATCCCCATCTACCATTTTCAAACCTCGACCATGCACTCGCTCATTCACCTCTCTTACAACTCCATCAATATACAAATTGAACAGCCATGGTGACATCACACATCCCTGTCTCAGTCCCACACTCGCTGGAAACCACTCACTCACTTCATTCCCTCCCCTAACACAAGCTCTACTGCCCTCATACAAACTCTTCACTGTATGCAACAATTTACTATTAATTCCATATAATCTCAAAACATTCCACATAGCCTCTCTATCAACTCTATCATATGCTTTCTCCAGATCCAAAAATGCAAAATATTTGCTAAATATTTCTCACATAACTGCCTAACTATAAAAATCTGATCTATACAACCTCTACCTCTCCTAAAACTACTCTACACTTCCGCGATCACATATTCTGTCTTATCCCTAATCCTATTAACCAGTATCCTACCATACACTTTTCCTACCACACTCAACAAACTTATACCCCTAAATTACTTCATTCATACATATCTCCTTTACCTTTGTATAGGGGCACTATACAGGCAATCACCCATTCCACTGACACCAATGACAACATAAAGCATATATTAAACACTTACTAACCATTCCAATGCAGTCACACCCCCTTCTTTCAACATCTCCGCTCTCACACCATCCATTCCAGGTGCTTTACCTGCTTTCGCTTCATACAATGCCCTTTTCACCTCCTCTGTTGTAATCTCTCTCTCATTTTCATCTCCCATTACTGGCCCTTGAACCCCTCCCACCGCCACTATAGCTGCCTCTCTATCTTCCTCAACATTCAGCAAGCACTCAAAATATTCTGCCCACCTTCTCCTTGCATCGTTCCCTCTTAACATCTGTCCATTCACATCTTTCACTGTCTCATCCATCCTCGATCCACACTTCCTTACTCTCTTCACTTCTTTCCAAAACTTCTTTTTATTCTCCTCATATGACCTACTAAAATCCTGTCCCCAGCTAACATTTGCCAACCTCTTCTCTTCCTCTACCTTCCGCTTGGTTTCCCTACTTTTACACTGCAGCCATTCCTCAAAAGCCCTCTTTTTCTCTTCCACCTTCATTTTCACCCCTTCATTCCACCACTCGCTGCCCCTCCTCATGCCACCTCCAACAAACCTCTTTCCACACACATCACTTGCATGTCCCACAAAACATTCTTTCATCAACCCCCATTCCTCCTCTAACTCCCCAACTTCTCTTTCTTTCACCCTGTCATATGCCACTCTCAACCTGTCTTGATATTCCTGTCTCTTCTCCGGCTTTTTCAACTCTTCCACCTTCACCATTTCCCTTCTACATCCCCCCACATTATTTCCCCACTCTTTTGCTACTACCACTTTTGCTTCAACCAAAAAATGATCAGACATCCCAGCAGCCACACCCCTGAATGCATGTACATCTTTCACTCTACCAACCATGCTCCTTGCTACCAACACATAATCCATCACTGCTCTTTCTTTCACTCTTCCATTTGCCACTCTCATCCATGTATACTTATTTATTAACTTCTTAGATAAACTACTACCTATCACCAACTCTTGCTCCACACACATATCTAACAGTCTCTCGCCACTCTCATTCCCACCTGGTACCCCATACTACCCCACAACACCTTCTATCTCTCCATCAACCACTCTGGCATTCAAGTCACCCAACACAACTACATAGTTCCTTCTACTCAGACCATCCACACATCTAGTTAACTCATTCCAGAATTCATCCCGCTCTTCCTCACTTCTCTCACATCCTGGCCCATACGCACTAACAAAAGCCCAACATTCCCTTCCTATCCTAGCCCTGACCCACATCAGCCTAGATGACACTTCTTTCCATTCCACTACCTTATTTACCATCCATTCACTCAGCAATAATGCCACACCTTCTCTCGCTCTCCCCCTTTCAACCCCAGACACCCTACCCGTCACATCACCAAATGCCACTTCTCCTTTTCCTTTCATCTTTGTCTCACACAATGCCAATACATCCATCCTCCTCCCACCAAACATATATCCAATCTCATCTTTTGCTCTCTATCGTACTACAACCACGCACATTTAGACACCCCAAAACTAGAGTTTGGGGAGAAGTTATTCTCCCCTCTACTCCCCTTCTTCTTTGACGTCTCGCAGGAGGTTGATACAAGGAGGGGATTCCTAGTCCCCCTGCCCCGTCCACTTTTAGTCGCCTTTTACGACACGCAGGGAATACGGTGAGGCTATTCTTTGATGTTGTGCCCGCCCCACCTAATTCTCAGAATAACACGGAGATAGGTTCTCAGAAGTGACGGGTAAATGAGTGTTTCCTTCAAGAACCCTTATCAACAAGGTGCAGTGAGTATTTTTTCAGGTTCTGTGTGCCTAATAAGAGAGAAAAACTTTTTGCAATCAGCCTGCTCATCTAGGTTATTGGATTAACGTGCAGTAAAAGATGTTTTAGTAGTGTACAGTGCTCAACATGTGTAGTATAGTAATTCAGTACAGCACATATCCCCCAGTGGTGTTTTGTGCCTTACTCATGCACTGTCATTTTCACTACCTTTTACCCAGGAATCTGTTTTTAATTCATGGATTTTACTCACGCTGAGCCTTACCTGCCTTTTGCTACAGTACAATGGCTGATTCTCCTTCTGCCCGTTCCGGAGACTCCGCACATGCCCTGGGCGAACTGCGCAACTTCCTCACTGCTCCTCATGAGGAATAAGAGGAAAAGACGACTCATCATGAGGCAGAGGCTGCCGCAAACCCTCTCTCACCTCCGCTAACTCCCAACGTTACCACCACACGGGATGATAGTGGTGATGGCCTTCAACTTCTGAAGTTTCTACAAGAGCCTGAGAACACTGATTCTACCAGGACGAGCTTCATAGGAAAGCTGACAACTCACGACTCTGGGAGGAAAATGAAAGATTTACGTCACTCCTATAGATTATGTCACACATGTTGAGTGGCACAGGTCCTCCACCTACAGCTGCCTCTTCCACACAAGCTGTACCTAACCACCCCACAACCCCAACAGATTTGTCTGTTAGTGTCAATTCCCAAATACACCAGTACCTCCTGAACTCCTTCTGCGGCGCACAGCCCTCCTGTTCATCCGTCTGTCACACCTGTTATAATGGCTATGCCCACGGCTGCTCCTCCTCCTCCAAGCGACCAGTGCCATAGAGCCCACTCACTCTGCAAGTTGAAGTAATGTTTCAAGTTTTTCGCCAGTGGCGTAAGAGATGGCATGACTTTGCTGTCGTAATAGATCTTCAGATATGGACTTGAGAGAAATAGCATATACAGCTTTGCAAGTGCATCTCCCTTGACTTACAGAAAGTTCTGGAACACACGCTTTGCATTCTGCCAGACACTTCTCTCACCATGGATGAAGTACTCGACTGTTTGCAAGTTA
Source organism: Halocaridina rubra (assembly GCA_037179515.1). Lineage (NCBI taxonomy): Eukaryota > Metazoa > Arthropoda > Malacostraca > Decapoda > Atyidae > Halocaridina > Halocaridina rubra. The sequence goes on along the minus strand of JAXCGZ010022784.1, from coordinate 89,877 downwards.
CTTCAATGATCTCAGGAACGAAGCCATTCAACATCGTGACCTACTTTGCTGTAAATAAGCTGATGGTGAATCCTTTAGCGACTTTTATGTCCACCTCATAAACCTGACTGAGGAGGTTGACCTGTATTCCGGCGATCCCATTACGTGTGCTGAGACACAATTGAAGATGGTGATCCTAATGGGAGTCCGAGATCAGGACCTTATACAACGTCTTATCTCTCTTGACCCAGCTGCATCCCTCCACACATTCATCGAGTGCTGTACGTCATTCAAGGCTGCTCCTACATCTGCTTCAGCTATTCACACCTCGCCAGTTCAACTCCGTGCCATTTCTGCATACAAGAAGGAACAACGACAGTAGAAGCCGGCCTCTTGGTAGCAGACTCCACCAACACTGTCTTCCTTCAGTTCCTCTTGCCAGTCCTGCAACTGCCGACACACCCCAGGAAGGTGCCTTGCTGCTGACAGCAAAGCACCAACTGTGGCATTAAGGGTCACTAGGCCAGGATCCTTAGATGCCCTGTAAAGGATGTGCACTGCCGCAATTGCAACGAGACTGGCTACTACGACAGATGTTACAAGAAAAAGGACAAAGGTCAGGACAGCTCTTCAGGTTCCGGTAGAGCTTCCCCTTCTCCCTGCAAGAAACACATACGACATGTCATTATCTGTAATGCCATCATCACAATGGACTAGTCCTCACCTAAGGAAACCAACATGACCCTTCAGGAGCTCATCCAACAACAGGAATCCCTCCTATCTGATGATCACCCTACGGGGCCTTTTCAGTCTGTGTCTGCTGAATAAGTCAGGTACCAGAATAATTCCCATGCCCGTCTTCTTGCCAGTCCTGCAACTGCCGACACACCCCAGGAAGGTGCCTTGCTGCTGACAGCAAAGCACCAACTGTGGCATTAAGGGTCACTAGGCCAGGATCCTTAGATGCCCTGTAAAGGATGTGCACTGCCGCAATTGCAACGAGACTGGCTACTACGACAGATGTTACAAGAAAAAGGACAAAGGTCAGGACAGCTCTTCAGGTTCCGGTAGAGCTTCCCCTTCTCCCTGCAAGAAACACATACGACATGTGTAATGCCATCATCACAATGGACTAGTCCTCACCTAAGGAAACCAACATGACCCTTCAGGAGCTCATCCAACAACAGGAATCCCTCCTATCTGATGATCACCCTACGGGGCCTTTTCAGTCTGTGTCTGCTGAATAAGTCAGGTACCAGAATAATTCCCATGCCCGTCTTCTTGCCAGGTCGACTGTTGGCAAGTGCTTCCTAATTCAAGACCCGATGTCATGCCGTTGGGACAAGGTCGGAGTAGCTATGAGCTATGGCAGGTCCAGGGAGTACGAGATACATCTTCACAGCGGTCAAGTCTGGTGGCGGAATTGTCGAGATCTCCATTCAGTGCCCTCTCCTAGTGCTGACCCTCTCCTCCATGTCCTGTGGCCCCTTGCTCAGCATTGCAAAGTCCTGTATATAATCCCCCCTCTGTCCCACGTCGTTCACCTTGATTCATGGAAAAGAAATCTACTCATAATGGTGATATGAGCATGAGGGGGGAGGGAAGTCTGGATTAATGAACATTAAGTGGTAGGCCAATTACGTGTTCGGCTGTTAGCTAGTACATTGCACTGATAGCTGATGACCAATTTGGCTGGTAGAGCCTTGGAACGATGTATGATATTGTGAACAAGCCAGTTAGTGAACGGGGTAGTTTGTGGAGAACAGCGAAGGATAAGTTCTCTTTATAAGTAATGCTTTACTATATGGTTAGTCGCATATCAGCCTCGGACCCTGCTAGTCATTTACTGTATCAGCTTTGTGCTCTGTCATTCGTGCATCAGCCTCAGACCCTAGTGGTCATGTATCAGCATCTTGGATTATCGATCATGCAAGTTTAGTGCCTCTCCCGTTTGCCTAGGTGTATAGTCTCTTGTAAATATATATGTATAGTCTCTTTTAAATATATATGTGTATATTTTATCATAAAAGACTTTAAGGCCAGAATCGAGTGTTTCCTTCAAGAACCTATATCAACAGTATGGTCATCTTCTCAGAGGAACTATGGGGAATCCTTTGTCATCATTCTTGATATCTCGAAGGCTATTGACAGACTCTGGCACAAGGCTCTGTTAAACTCCCTGCTTATGGCTTTACCCTTTCTCTTTGTTCTCTGATTTCCAGTTTTCATGTTGACCATTTTATATATGTGGTTGTTGATGGTGCAACATTTAGCTCATTCCCAGGTTCCAGTGGTTTTCCACAGGGCTCTGTTCTTTCACCTACTCTGTTCCTTCTCTTCATCAAAAATCTTCTTCAGCACCCATCCTCCTCTTTTCTCCATGCCTTTTCTTACAATGCTACCCTTTATGTTTCCTCTGCTTTTCTTTACTGTCTTCATCTGCTGCTCATAATCAGCATTGTATGACTCTTTCTTCTATTTTCAACTCTGATTTGCAGAGGGTATCTGAGTGAGGCATCCAAAGTTTAGTTAAATTTGGTATCTTCAAGACACAGTTTATGGCTATCTCTGTATTTTCTTCTCCTCCTGATAACCGTATTGTCTTCGCAGCTAAAGAAATTTACCCTCCTAATTCTGTCAGTATATTAGGAATCCAGATAGCCTTAAACTTGTCTTGGAGGAATCCAGATAGCCTTTAACTTGTCTTGGAGGAAGCACATAATCCAAATTTTTTAATTCTGCATTCAAAAAATTATGGGTCTGTTTTGTTTTTGCCATTACTTTTCATCTTTACATGACTTAAGGTCTCTAAAGGTCTTATCCTACCCTGCTTAGAATACTGCTTGCACATCTGGGGAGCTTCTTTTTGTACTTATCTCCTTGATAAAGTTGAATCTAAGGCAGTTAGACTCATCAATAACCCTTCTCTTACTTTTAATATGGATTCTCTTTCTCTTAGTTGTAAGGTATCATCCATTTCTCTTTTCTATCGCCATAACTTCCATTGCTGCTCTGAATGAATTGGTGAGTTACATCCCTTCCCCACTGCCAATGCTGCGTAATACTCACGAAGTGGCCTTGTCTCACAAGCACTGTGTGAAAATTTGTAGCTCACAGATTGGTCGGTGCAGCAACTGCTTCTTCCCATCCACCTCCAGACTTTGGAGCTGTCATCCTCCTTCTGTCTTTCCTAAGTCATATAACCTGTATTCCTTCTAAAAGCAAATCTGTCATCTCAAGACCTAAGCCTGCTGTATCTTTAGGTCCTCAGTACTTCGTCTATTCTTTCACTCTGTCTTTTCCTATAGTTTATCACTCCTCTATTGCCATGTTCTTAAGCTTGTACTTTATCTTTGTCTTCATATTTTCTTTGTGTCTGGGCCTGATGAGGAAATTTTCTTGCCTGTCCTGGTGTCCCACTCATTAAAAAGAAAAACCTTCTGAAAATCTAAGAATATGCGATGTGTCCAGCCCTCTCTAGTGTGTGTGTGTTTATGTGTATTTGTGTGTATCAGCTATTGATACCATGAAAATAATTTAGCTTTTGTAATTTTTTGGTATTTGCTGAAACTGATAATAATATGGTTTTCAGAAGATGATTCGCAAGTGGTTGTGTCCCGCGATCGCATCAAGGAGTTGGAATCCCTCTGTCAGCTTCAGAAACATGAGGTAGGATTCATATATTTATTATTCACACCAATACCTCACCTTGTGTCTCTTTGACATACATCAGTCTTGATCTTGATTTATGTAGGTTTTTGTTAATGATGATAGAAAATATCCAATTAAAAGCTTAGTAAGTTAAAAAATTCAAAGTCTAAGATATAGGAATCCATTCTATTTTGTGTTCTTACATTTTACTTGGTGGTGGGTGACATTTACACTTATTTTCTTAGTTGCTCTTTATATTACATATTTTATGCTATTATGTGTTTTTCAATGTAAGCAGAATATATACATATAGACTTGCCAAATATCAAATGGTAACATAAATGAAAAGCAAAAGCGTATAGTCTTTTTTTCAAACATTGTATACATGAGTGCATATGTGCATACGAGTGTGAGTGTAATAGACACGTGTTAAAAAAATGTCTTAGCCTGACTAATATTATTATTTATTTGAAGTAAATATACTGATGTTTTAGTTTGTCTCTCCCATTCATATGTAGCCCATTGATACCTCTGAGAGGGTCAATCACATTCTTTTTTTTATTTTGCTTGTACTGTACAGTGCTCCCTCATTTATTGCGGAGGTTCGGTTTCGGGACCAGCTGCGAAAGGTGAAAATTCGCAAAGTAGGAATACCATATTTATTACAGGTATTTTACATTTATTTGTATCTTTACTGTATAAACCCTCCCTGCACTGTTAACAACTCACCCTTTTATTAATAACAGCGCACAATCGTAAATTTATATGAACGTGATATTATGAAGCTTGAAAAAATGCATCAAGAACAAACAACAAGCAAACTTTCGATATAATATCGTCAGGGAAATAGCGTGTAGAGAATATGTATATTTCATTTAAGCTTCCCATGTACAGTACGATATGCGTTTTCTTTGTAACGAATTGTATAGTTTTCTTTTTCTCTTAGCTGACTTTGTTTACGTTAAGATTTCGTGCAGTATGGTTGATATGTAAAGAAGATAGAATAATGTTTAGAACCAAGGAATATTAATAATACTATAATCTTGGAAATTAGATAAACTCCAAAAAGGGTGAGTAAATAAATATTTTATGAGTGAGATATTGTGCCTGAATATGTAGTGATAAGCATCAGTTGATACGGAAGCGGCAAAACATTTTGGTTAGAGGTTTGTTCTCCCACATCCTCCTCCTCTTTTACCGCTTAATGTGATCGAATATTATGAAGAGAATTGAAAATGAGCATTAAGAACTAACAACAAACAAACTTTCGATATAATATCGTCAGTGAAATAGCGTGCGAGGGTGCATCAGCTGATACGGAGGTGGCAAAACGTTTGCATCCTCGTGCTAAAAAATAGCATATACAGTGATCCTTCGTTTATCACGGTTAGGTTCCGGGACCCGGCGCGATAGGAATTTTCACGAAGTAGGATCACCCTATATGTACATAGATATTTTACATTTATTTTTATGTTTACTCTGTATAAACTGTATAAACCCTCCCTCTACTGTTAACAAACCACCCTTTACTTCATAAATAACAGCATGCAAGCGTAAAGTTATATGAAAGTGATAGATAAACTTACTGCGAATGAGGTGGTAATGACATGACATACTCATGTACATAGGTATTTTACAATTATTTTTACGATTACTGTATAAACCCTCCCTGCACTGTTAAAAAACCACCCTTTACTTTATAAATAACAGCATGCAATGTAAATTTATATGTACGTGATAGGTAAACTTGCCGTGAATGAGGTGGTAATGACGTTTGCAGACTCAAGAGGAAATTATTCTGCAGCCAATAACAGCTTTACGGCTGCTTTTTGGGGGAGAAGAACATGGTAATGGGGAGTTGTTGTCGCTGTTTCTTCTTTTGTTGGAAGATGGTCTGGTAAGGAATCATGGCATCGTCGAGATTACAGAAGGTCACCGAACGAACCATATTATCGTCATGTACCTGCGAGAGTTGTTGGACTGCTTTCACATATTCATACATGGCTGCCAAACGTTCGAGTGTAAGGCCAGGTTCTTCAATTTCTTCGTGCGTTTCCTGAAGTTCTTCTTCCTCTTCTTCGCTCGCTGATTTTGTCATTTCTTCCAAGTCCATCCGCACTATTATCTTATTGCGGGATGTTACGACCCTCTTCGCTGATTTATTAAAAGAAATAGTCGCTGTTTTCCTGATATTTGTCTCGTCCTTTTTGATGTAGCGAACAGTAGATTCATTTTTCCTTCTTTCAGCATATCTTAGAGTTTCACTTTATCAGTTATGGCTAACATCCTCCTTTGCCGCTTAGGCTCACTACCAGAAGCCTTAGAAGATGAAGGATGCTTGGGAGGCATTGCAAAGGTTGAAATACGCGAGTAAAAAAATCACAAGCAAAACGTATTAATAAGCACAACGTGAACGGCGCACACGTGAGTTAGACTGAACGAGTGAGGCGAGACAATGGAAGATGGTGGGAGAAGCAAACTTCAGTGAAAAAGCCAATCAGACCCCATGATACAGAACATACAGAAAAACAATTCTGTGATTCGTCATCTCCCACTCTTTCATCCAATAGCATTCCATGAACTATCTCACATAGGTGCGAGCCATTGCGTTTTCGAAGACACCAATACAGTGTACGCTGTCGTACAGTATTTCACATGGTGCAATACTGTAAGCATATATGTTTAAATTTATGTTTTTTACTATTTTGTTACTGTTTTATTACTCTTAGGCTAGGAAATACTTGTTTTATCAATAAAATAATGAAAATTTCAATATGTACTAGCTCACGTAGGTGCGACCCTTTTCGTTTTCCAAAACGCTGATACCGGTATCGTATATTACATGGTGCAATACTGTTAGTAATTATGTTTTTTACTATCTTTTACTGTTTTATTATTCTTAGGCTAAGAAATACGTTTTTTTATCAATAAAATCATGAAACTACTGGAAATTTTAATATATGCTAGCTCACGTAGGTGCGACCCTTTGCATTTTCCGAAACGCTGATACCGGTATCGTACTTTCTATGGTGCAGAGTTACGTGTTCAAATTTGTTTTTTTTACTATTTCTTACTGTTTTATTATTCGTAGGCTGGGAAATAAATTTTTTTTTATCAATAAAATAATAATTTTTTTTTTAATAAAAAAATGAAAATACTGAAAATTTTAATTTTTTAATATTTTAATATTTTTGCATATACCCCCCCCCAAAAAAAAAATTGCCAAAAAAAATCGCGATACAGTGAATTCGCGAGAGAAGAATCGCGATAGAGCAAAGGATCATTGTACCCAGAAAATCTGCGGTATAAAATAAACAACACGTATCCAGATGTAGGTTGGCTGTTGGCACCAGCTACACTGAATGTTCTTGGATATTCATTACACATCTTTTATAATCCCTTCACATCTGACAGGTCATTACACTCTCCATCTCTGTTTCTCTTTGCTTTATGTAGTATTTGTGCCCAGGCCCGATAAAGCCTGTTTTAGTTTATTATTTTTGGCCCGTCCTGGCGGCAAAAAAAAAAAAAAAAAAAAAAAAAAAAAAAAAAAAAAAAAAAAAAAAAAAATCCACGATGCACTGAATTCGCGGTAGGTGAATCGCAGTATAGCGAGGAATTACTGTATAGCAATTTGGCATTTATGTTTTTCCTCTCCCCTTTATTATCCCTTCCAAGGAAGTGAAGAATGAATGAATTTCCCACAGTTTAATGGTTGATATAGTAGTAGCTGTCATAGGATTAGCA
>JAXCGZ010022784.1:67500-77500 GCA_037179515.1 Halocaridina rubra | reverse complement strand
TACGTACTGTATAAACCCTCCCTGCACTGTTAAAAAAACACCCTTTACATTATAAATAACAGCAAGCAACGTAAATTTTTATGTAAGTTATAGATAAAATTACGGTGAATGAGGTGATGATGACGTGACATACATACTCATTTACAATTATTTTTTCGTTTACATACTGTATAAACTCTCCCTGCACTGTTAAAAAAACACCCTTTACATTATAAATATCAGCAAGCAACGTAAATTTTTATGAAAGTGATAGATAAAATTACGGTGAATGAGGTGATGATGACGTGACATACATACTCATTTACAATTATTTTTTCGTTTACATACTGTATAAACCCTCCCTGCACTCTTAAAAAAACACCCTTTACATTATAAATAACAGCAAGCAACTTAAATTTTTATGAAAGTGATAGGAAAACTTACCGTGAATGTGATGATGATGACGTGACATACATACTCATTTACAATTATTTTTTCATTTACGTGCTGTATAAATCCTCCCTGCACTGTTAAAAAAACACCCTTTACATTATAAATAACAGCAAGCAACGTAAATTTTTATGAAAGTTATAGATAAAATTACGGTGAATGAGGTGATGATGACGTGACATACATACTCATTTACAATTATTTTTTCGTTTACGAACTGTGTAAACCCTCCCTGAACTGTTAAAAAAACACCCTTTACATTATAAATAACAGCAAGCAACGTAAATATTTATGAAAGTGATAGATAAAATTATGGTGAATGAGGTGATGACGACGTGACACACATACTCATTGACAATTATTTTTTCGTTTACGAACTGTATAAACCCTCGCTGCACTGTTAAAAAAAACGCCCTTTACATTATAAATAACGGCACGCAACGTAAATTTTTATGAAAGTGATAGATAAAATTACGGTGAATGAGGTGATGATGACATGACACACATACTCATTTGCAATTATTTTTTCATTTACGTACTGTATAAATCCTCCCTGCACTGTTAAAAAAACACCCTTTACATTATAAATAACAGCACGCAACTTAAATTTTTATGAAAGTGATAGATAAAATTATGATGAATGAGGTGATGATGACGTGACACACATACTCATTTACAATTATTTTTTCGTTTACAAACTGTATAAACCCTCCCTGCACTGTAAAAAAAACACCCTTTACATTATAAATAACAGCAAGCAACGTAAATATACATTTCCAATAAAAAAAATGAAAATACTACAAATTTTTTTTTTTCAATATTTCAATATGTTTGCGTATACCCATAAAATAAAATAATAATTTATCCAAAAAAAAAAACCGCGATAGAGTGAGAACGCGAACCAAGAAACGCGAATAACCGGGGTAACACTGAATATATATATATATATATATATATATATATATATATATATATATATATATATATATATATATATATATATATATATATATATATATATATATATATATATATATATATATATATATAGTATATATATATATATATATAGTATATATATATATATATATATATATATATATATATATATATATATATATATTCGTTCTCCCCGCATCCTCCTCCTCTTCTATCGCTTAATGAGATTGAATATTGTGAAGAATATTGAAAAACAGCATTAAGAACAACCAGTAAACAAATTTTCGATATATATATATATATATATATATATATATATATATATATATATATATATATATATATATATATATATATATATATATATATATATATATATATAACCAAGCAAGCACACTACATATCCCGGTCGGGGTAAAAAAAAAAAAAAAATCGTATATATATAGTGATTCATATAGGAATCATATAAATTATTCATATATTCTGTATATATATATATATATATATATATATATATATATATATATATATATATATATATATATATATATATATATATATATATATATATTATCTGTATATATATATATATATATATATATATATATATATATATATATATATATATATATATATATATATATATATATATATATATATATATATATATATATATATATATATATATATATATATATATATATATATATATATATATATATATATATATATATATATATATATATATATATATATATATATATATATATATATATTATCTGTATATATATATATATATATATATATATATATATATATATATATATATATATATATATATATATATATATATATATATATATATATATATATATATATATATATATATATATATATATATATATATATATATATATATATATATATATATACTGTATATATATATATATATATATATATATATATATATATATATATATATATATATATATATATATATATATATATATATATATATATATATATATATATATATATATATATATATATATATATATATATATACTGTATATATATATATATATATATATATATATATATATATATATATATATATATATATATATATATATATATATATATATATATATATATATATATATATATATATATATATATATATATATATATATATATATATATATACAGTGATCTCCCGCTGGATCGCATTTCTTGGTTCATGTTTTGACTGTACCACGGTAATTTTTTTTGGCAAAAATAATTGTAAAATACCTATGTATGTGAGTATGTCATGTAATATCCACTTCATTCACCGTAATTTTATCTATCACTTTCATATAAATTTACGTTGCATCCTGTTATTTATGAAGTAAAGGGTGGTTTGTTAACAGTACAGGGAGGGTTTATACAGTGTAAACGTAAAAATAGATTAAAATATCTATGTACATATAGGCTGATCCTACTTCGCGGTTTTCCTGTCTCGCGCCGGGTCCCGGAACAGAACTACCGCGATAAGGGGGGGATCACTGTGTATATATATATATATATATATATATATATATATATATATATATATATATATATATATATATATATATATATATATATATATATATATATATATATATATATATATATATATATATATATATATATATATACCTTGACCGCGGTTTTTTATTAACTGCGAAATTGCAATACTGCCCCTAAAAAGTTATAATTAGAAAATACGAAATTCGCGAATAAAGCCATGCAAAAAAAATTGAAAAAAATATTTTCATTTTAGTAAAAAACTGACCGCCTCATAGGCACTTTTCCGCCATCCTCCTCCTCTTCTACCGCTTAATGCGATTGGATATAATGAAGAAAATTGAAAAAAAAAGCATTAAGAACTAACAACACACATATTTCTGATATAATATCATCAGGGAAATAGCGTTTGAGGGTGCATCAGCTGATACGGAAGTGTAACAAAACATTTTCCGATAATGGTTCGTTCTCCCGCATCCTCCACGTATTCTACTGCTTAATGCAATTGATTATTATGAAGAATATTGAAAAAAAGCATTAAAAACAAACAGCAAACAAATTTTCGATATAATATCATAAGGGAAATAGCGTGCGAGGGTGCATCAGCTGATACGGAAGTGTGACAAAACGTTTGCCGATAGAGGTTCAGTCTCCTGCATCCTCCACCTCTTCTACTGCTTAATGCTATCGAATATTATGAAGAAAATTTGAAAACGCATTAAGAACAAACAGCAAACAAATTTTCGATATTATATCGGCAGGGAAATAGCGTGCGAGCGTGCATCAGCTGATACGGAAGTGTGACAAAACGTTTGCTGATAGAGGTTCGTTCTCCCTCATCCTCCTCCTCTTCTACTGATTAATGCGACTGAATATGATGAAGAAAATTGAAAAAAAGCATTAAGAACAAACAGTAAGCCAATTTTTTAGTTTTACCCTACTGTTAGTGCGCCAGGCGTAGCGATAGCAGTCTTGTTCAGTACGAGAGGAACCGCAAGACCAGGCCAATGGTGTTGCTCTTGGCCGAGGTGCCAGTGGAGCGGCGCTACGCCCGTCGGATTTACGTCTGAACGCCTCTAAGATGGAATCCGGGCTGGAGTTAGCTACGACGTGGGATTTGGTGTGGCGCGCTGGGAAGTCTGGCAGAGTGTTGTAGACTGAAGGACCGGCCCACCGTCCTCCGGACCGGGCGGCGGGACCCGAGGAGAGCAATCTCCTCGTCCAGGCCGCGCCCATGTAGAGAGAGGGCTAGCAGAGGGAGTGTGCCACGTCAAGGTGCGGCGGCCAACATTCAAGTCGGGCCCTCCCGTCCCTCTCCAGCGTGATTTTCTCCGAGCCTGTCACGGACCAGTGGGCTGTACGGCAAACTCCCTGAACACAACTTGCGTAGTATTAGCGAGGCCATATAATACACTAAGGCTTTGCAAATCCACCAATTTTAGTAGCGAACTCTTTGAGTTCTAGTGGCGCTAGACTGGAGAAATTTAATTCCAGTAGAAGCTGGTTTGAACACTTTCTTCACCGAACTGGGATTCATAGTGTCATTAGACATGGAGAGGTGGCTAGTTCCGACCTTATAGCAATGGATTCTAACGTAAAGGAATTTACTAAATATATCGAGAGTGAAGGTTATATCCTGCAACAAATGTTTAATTGTGATAAAACAGGACTCTTTTGGAAGAAAACGCCCAAAAGAACCTATATAACTCAAGAGGAGAAATCACTGTCTGGCCACAAACCAATGAAAGACAGGCTTACCCTATTATTGTGTGCTAATGCTAGTGGGGACTGTAGGATCAAGCCAGTTTTAGTTTACCACTTTGAAAATCCGCGTGTTTTTAAACGCAATAACATATTGAAGGCTAGCCTCCCAGTAATGTTGAGGTCAAATCAAAAGGCTTGGGTCAAGCAGGATTTTATTCCTAGAAAGGTTGATTGAAGTGTTTGCGCCATCAGTGAAGAAATATCTAGAGGAAAAAAATTTGCCCCTTAAGTGTCTCCTCATAATGAATAATGGTCCTGCCCATCATCCGGGTGTGGAAAAAGATCTCGCCTACATTACAACTTCATTAATGTAAAATTTCTGCCTCCCAACACCACTCCTTTCCTCCAGCTCAAGGACCAGCAGGTAATTTCTAATTTTAAAAAACTGAATACAAAGGGTCTTTTTGCCAGGTGTTTCCAAGTCACCACTGGCACGGATCTGACCTTCGTGATTTCTGGAAAGACCACTTTAATATCCTTCACTGCAATGGCCTCATTAAAAAGCATTGCAGGTGGTCTCATATCGAACATTGAACTCCGCTTGGAGGAAAATTTGGCCAGGTTGAGTAACTGATTGAGACTTTGAAGGCTGCAAGCAGGAGTTAGCTATTCAAATTGTGAATGAAATTGCAGCCACGGGCAAAATTTTGGGCTTGGAGGACAAGGAGGAGGATGTGGAAGAGCCGGTGGAGGATCACAAAGAGGAACTTACCGCGGATGAATGAATTGAGATGCAACGTGAACAGTTGAAGATTCTCCAAGAGGAGCAGTCACTGGAGGAGGGGGATGAGAGGGTAATGGTATCCAGTGAACAATTTAAAGAAATTTTTAGTAAGTGGAATGATGTGCAGGCTTTTATTGAGAATTATCACCCAGATAAAACTGTGGGCAATGCATGAATATTTTTAGAATAACTTACCAAAGAAGAAAATGATAAATTTCTCTGGATCATTTCCTCGTGCCAGTAGGCAGAGAAGCCGCTTCCAAAAGAGAAAAGAGAGAGATAACGCCAAAAATACAGACTGTATCGGAAGAGTTCCCTTACGTTATAAAACAGAAAAGAAACATGTCAGATCTCTCATCAGTGTAAGTAAAAGAGACTTTTACAAAAACCAATTTAATGACTCTAGACATGATACAGCAGCAACATGGAAAGTGATAAGAAGCATGATACCAAATGAAAAGACTACCTCAGAAAGTTATGAAAATATTACAGAGTTGAAAGACAAAGCAGAAAACTTTAATAACTATTTTGCTAACGTTGGCAAAAATACATATGAGAAAACACAAGAAAACATAAACTCAGTGAATATGAGTAATTGCTTAAAGGACAATTCTTCCAATGTAAACACAAGAGAGTACTTCAAGATAAATCCTATCGATTGTGCTACACAAATTCTTACCATAAAGAGCCTAAGAAACTCTGGCTCTTATGGTCCAGATGGTATACCATTTCAGTTCATCAAAGATGCTCTACCTATGATTGTATCTTATATTCTAACTATTATGAACACTTCCATTGTTATAAAAAAGTTTCCTGACTATTGGAAAAAATCACATGTAATCCCTCTGCATAGAAAGGGGGACAGAGAAGATGTGACAAACTATCGTCCCATTTCCCTGATACCCATTTTCTCTAATATATTAGAAAAAATTGATGCAAGCCAACTTATGTCATATTTAGAGTCAAATAGACTATTATCTATTAACCAACATAGTTTCAGACCGAAACTCTCTACGGAAACTGCACTGCTCAAAGTTACGAATAGTATCTATAATAATATAGATATGAAAAAAATATCTCTGCTTGTATTATTAGACTTATCAAAAGCCTTCGACAGTGTATACCATGAAATAATTATAAGAAAATGTACTAACCTTAATATTGATCCGAGCTGGTTTAGAGAGTATCTGTCTAATTGCAAACAATCTATACGTCTTAACAACATTGTCTCTATGCCAAAAAATGTATCATTTGGTGTTCCACAGGGATCAGTACTTGGTCCTGTCCTCTTCTCCATTTACGTAAATGATCTATCTTCTTTCATTTCTGAGTCTAGTCGTACAATATGCAGATGACACTCAACTACTCCTTAGTGGTGATATTAATAATCTCCCAGAGCTAACTTTAAGAGCAGAAAACACTCTGTCAAAAATTAAAACCTATTTCCAAGAAATTGGGCTGTTAATTAACGAAAGTAAAACACAGTGCATATTTATTGGTTCAAGGTTCCACATAGCACAAATTCCAGAAAACACAACAATTAATTTTTGCAACAATATTATCACACCTAGCAAAACAGTCAAAAACCTAGGAATTCACTTTGATAACCACATGTTGTTTGATTCCCACATAGATAAAGTATGCAAAAAGGTTACAGGAACATTAATGTACTTATCACGTATAAAAGACAATTTTGAGACTATCACTCGAATAACTGTTGTTGAATCTCTAGCCCTAAGTCACATTAATTACTGCACAACTGTTTGGGGAGCTACCACTAAGACTCAGATAAACAGAATACAGAAGCTTATTAATTTTGCAGCTCGAGTTGCCCTGGGAGGAATAATAAAATATGACTACATCACACCAGCTCTCAATAAACTTGGGTGGGTGCGGGCAGAAAAGGTCGCTTATGCTATTTATGTTTTTGTATTCAAAATTTTGGACCATCATTATGCTAGCTGGCTATTTGATTTAAAAACAGTTCAGTGATATAAGGGGAACCAACACAAGACAGAACAGTGAGCTCTTTATTCAGAGAATAAACACAGAAACAGGTTCAGAGATGATCACTATTAAAGGGCCAACACTCTGGAACAATATTCCAGGGCATCTTAAAAATGCATTCTCCTTCACAGCTTTCAAAGGCAAACTTTATAGTTTTCTATTGGACAATTAGTTGCTGCTCACACACAATCTAAACTTAATGATTTAATACAATTTCCATTAACACCAACCTCTCTATATGTAAACTGATATCGACTTCTCTGTTCTCTAAGTTAAGAGCTAATTATTCTCATTGAAAGGAAAACAAATATGGTAATGATGTCGATTATATATTAACATTATTGTTAACGTTTTTATTACGTCATTACTATTTTCTATGAAAGCTACATTTAATTTAACTGTATGTATTACCCTCTTACTTATTAGTTCAATTACATGTTTACTTATAAGTTACTTTTAATTTTAAGAAGAATAACCATTGTACAAAAATGGAAATAAATGTTTGTTTGTTTGTTCTTCCAAAAGTAATCCCCCTCCTTCTTCTTCTCCACCACCATCCACATATACCAGCAACAATCATCCACAAAGTTAAATTCTTTATCTTCTTCGTCTACATCTTTTCCCACTTTTATGTGAGGTCGATGTTTCTGGCCAGTGTTCCCCATATGTTCCTGTCCCATACCTCATCACCCAACAAACCTTTAGACCTCAGGTCGTCATTGAAGCAATCCATTCACCTACGCTTTGGTCTCCCCCTCCCTCTCCTACTCTGTGTATCCATTTCCATCACCCTCCTCCCAACATACTGTTCATCCCTCCTGACATGACCATACCATATTAGTCTACTTTCTTGAATCTTATATGATATTTCTCTAACTTTTGAGGTACCTCTAATTACTTCGTTTCTGATCTTATCGCTTCTTGTCACCCCACAAATCCATCTCAACTTCCTCATCTCTGCCACATCCAGTTTTTTCTCTTATGTCTTCTTTATTGCCCATGTCTCTGCTCCATACATCATCGCAGGTCTCACAACTGTCTTAAGCACTTTACCCCTCAACTTAATCCCTATTCTCCTGTCGCACAGCACCCCAGACACTTTCTTCTGATTCTAGGTCACCATCCTCTGCTACTGTTGATCCCAAATACTTGAACTTTTCAACTCTTTTCAACACCTCTCCCTGCAAATTGACCTCCCCACCCTCATCATCTCTCAACCTCAAATACTCTGTCTTCTTCCTGCTGATTCTCAGTCCTCTATCCTCCATCACTATTCTCCACTCCTCAAGCTTCTACTCCACTACCTCTCGTCTGCTGCTACACAGTACAATGTCATCTGCAAAGAGCATACACCATGGTGACTGATCTCTAATACCCTAGGTTACTACATCCAAGACTAGATCAAATAGATATGGACTCAAAACAGACCCTTGATGCAAACCAACATTTACTGAGAGACTTTTCGTCAAGCCCACACTGCTCTTAACATTTGCCTCTGCCCTCTCCTACATATCTTGGATGATCATACATATCTTGGATGATTCTTACATATTTCTCGGGGACTCTCTTTTCTCTAATACACCTCCACACCTCTTTGACGTGGTACTCGATCATATGCCATTTCCAGGTCAATAAAGACCATATGCAGTCCTTTCTATTTTTCCTGATGCTTTTCCATCATTTGTCTCAAGGCAAATATGGCATCCAATGTCCCTCTTCCAGGCATGAAGCCAAACTGTTCATCCCCAATTGTCGTTTCGTCTCTGAGTCTCCTCTCTATGATTTTCTCCCATATCTTCATAGTATGACTTAACAACATTATATCTCTATAGTTTCCACAGTCCTGAATGTCTCCCTTCCCTTCATAGATTGGGATGATTAGGCTTCCTCTCCACTCCTCTGGCATCTTTTTCTGACTAAAGATCTTTTGCAATAAGTCCCACAAGATATCTATCCCTTCCTCTCCAAGACTCTTCCATACCTCCACTGGCATCTAATTTGGTCCTGCTACCTTTCCATTTTTCATTTTCCTTACTGCCCGCTCTACCTCTCTTTTAGTCACTGTTGTTGTAACCTCTTCTTTGGGAAGTCCATCTTCAAATACTGCTCTTGGGTTCTCTTCATTTAGTAATCCTTCAAAATAGGTTTCCCATCTGCTTTTTATTTCATCCTCTTCTGCTAGCACTACTCCATAGTTATCCTTTATTTGTCTTACTTGGGTGAAGTCCTTGATTGCAGCATCTCGGGGCTTGGCAATTCGATATATTTTCTTGTCTCCCTCTGGTGTTTCCAGCTTTTCATGGACTTCATTCAATTTCTCTGCCTTTGCTTTTGCTACTGCTCTCCTTGCCTCCTTCTTTGCCTGCTTGTACTCTTCTTTATCCTGCTCCAGGCCTGATAAATCTGCCTTTTTCTTAGCTTCTTTCTTGTAAAAACAGTACTTTAATCCTATCATTAATTTTATTTTCCTTAATTATTAATGTTATTTTCCTTTTACAGAGCATATTGCTTATGACATGTATTATATTTCTTGTATTTGATGACTAAGAAAATTTTAAAATAAATATTTGTGGTGACCTGGAATGG
>JAXCGZ010022784.1:62500-65000 GCA_037179515.1 Halocaridina rubra | reverse complement strand
TTTGTCTTACTTGGGTGAAGTCCTTGATTGCAGCATCTCGGGGCTTGGCAATTCGATATATTTTCTTGTCTCCCTCTGGTGTTTCCAGCTCTTCATGGACTTCATTCAATTCCTCTGCCTTTGCTTTTGCTACTGCTCTCCTTGCCTCCTTCTTTGCCTGCTTGTACTCTTCTTTATCCTGCTCCAGGCCTGATAAATCTGCCTTTTTCTTAGCTTCTTTCTTGTAAAAACAGTACTTTAATCCTATTATTAATTTTATTTTCCTTAATTATTAATGTTATTTTCCTTTTACAGAGCATATTGCTTATGACATGTATTATATTTCTTGTATTTGATGACTAAGAAAATTTTAAAATAAATATTTGTGGTGACCTGGAATGGATTAATTGGATTTACAGGCTTTTCAATGGGAAAATAAAATCCAACCCACGAACTTTCCAACCCAAGAACACTTTTTTTTTTTTTTTTAACGGATTAAGTTCGTGGGTTGGGGGCACTACTATATATATATATATATATATATATATATATATATATATATATATATATATATATATATATATATATATATATATATATATATATATATATATATATATATATATATATATATATATATATACACAGTGTTACCCCGGTTATTCGCGTTTCTTGGTTCGCGTTCTCACTGTATTGCCCTTTTTTTTTTTTTTTTAAAAACATTGTGACACCAGGATCGGCCAAGAAATGATAAAATATAGCAGACTTTATCAGGTTGTAAAGATAAACAGAGATGGAGAGTGTAATGCCCTGTCAGATGTGAAGGGATTATAAAAGATGTGTAATGAATATCCAAACAAACAAACAAACATTTATTTCCATTTTGTACAAGGGTTATTCAACATTAATAGTAACTTATAAGTAGACATGTAGTTAAACTAATAAATAAGAGGGTTAGACATATAGTTACATTAAATGTAGCTTTCATAGAAAATAATAATACTGTAATAAAAATGTTAACAATAATGTTAATAATAAAGTAGTAAGTATGCCACTAGATACAGGATCGTTATTATCGGCATCATTTCCATATTTGTTTCCTTACAATGAGAATAATTAGTTCTTAATGAGCAGCAACTATTTGTCCAAAAGAAAACTATATAGTTTGCCTTTGAAAGCTGTGAAGGAGGATGCATTTTTAAGATGCTCTGGAATATTATTCCAGAGTGTTGGCCCTTTGATAGTGATCATCTTTGAACCTGCTTTTGTGTTTGTTCTCTGAATAAAGAGCTCACTGCTCTGTCTTGTGTTGGTTCCCCTTATATCGCAGACTGTTTTTAAATCAAATAGCCAGCTAGGACAATGATGGTCCAAAATTTTGAATACAAAAGCATAAATAGCATAAGCAACCTTATTTTCTGCCCGCAGCCACCCAAGTTTATTGAGAGCTGGTGTGATGTGGTCATATTTTCTTATTCCTCCCAGGGCAACACGAGCTGCAAAATTAATAAGCTTCTGTATTCTGTTTATCTGAGTCTTAGTGGTAGCTCCCCAAACAGTTGTGCAGTAATTAATGTGACTTAGGGCTAGAGATTCAACAACAGTTATTCAAGTGGTAGTCTCAAAATTGTCTTTTATACGTGATAAGTACATTAATGTTCCTGTAACCTTTTTGCATACTTTATCTATGTGGGAATCAAACAACATGTGGTTATCAAAGTGAATTCCTAGGTTTTTGACTGTTTTGCTAGGTGTGATAATATTGTCGCAAAAATTAATTGTTGTGTTTTCTGGAATTTGTGCTATGTGGAACCTTGAACCAATAAATATGCACTGTGTTTTACTTTCGTTAATTAACAGCCCAATTTCTTGGAAATAGGTTTTAATTTTTGACAGAGTGTTTTCTTCTCTTAAAGTTAGCTCTGGGAGATTATTAATATCACCACTAAGGAGTAGTTGAGTGTCATCTGCATATTGTACGACTAGACAGTCAGAAATGAAAGAAGATAGATCATTTACGTAAATGGAGAAGAGGACAGGACCAAGTACTGATCCTTGTGGAACACCAAATGATACATTTTTTGGCACAGAGATAATGTTGTTAAGACGTATGGACTGTTTACGATTAGATAGATACTCGCTAAACCAGCTTGGATCAATATTTAAGTTAATACATTTACTTAAAAGAATTTCATGGTTTACACTGTCGAAGGCTTTTGATAAGTCTAATAATACAAGCAAAGATATTTTTTTCATATCTATATTATTATATATACTATTCGTAACTTTAAGCAGTGCAGTTTCCGTCGAGAGTTTTGGTCTGAAACCATGTTGGTTAATCGTTAGTAGTCTATTTGATTCTAAATATGACATAAGTTGGCATGCAACAATTTTTTCTAATAGTTTAGAGAAAATGGATAGCAGGGAAATGGGACGATAATTTGTCACATCTTCTCTGTCCCCCTTTTTATGCAGAGGTATTACATGTGATATTTTCCAAGAGTCAGGAAACTTTTTAGTA
>JAXCGZ010022784.1:0-55000 GCA_037179515.1 Halocaridina rubra | reverse complement strand
CATCATCACCTCATTCATGGTAAGTTTTCCTATCACTTTCATAAAAAAATTACGTTGCTTGCTGTTATTTATAATGTAAAGGGTGTTTTTTTAACAGTACAGCGAGGGTTTATACAGTGTAAACGTAAAAATACATTAAAATATCTATGTACATATATGCTGATTTCTACACCACGGATTCCCAGGTTCGCGCCGGGTCCTGGAACCGAACTACCGCGATAAGTGAGGCAACACTGTATATATATATATACAGTAATCCCTCGTTATATCTTGCTTCACCTATTGCGGATTCAGTGCATCGCGTTTTTTTTTTGACGAGTTTTATTTTCTGGGAATATGCAAAAATATTTCAAAAAAAAAAATTATCAGTATTTTCATTATTTTATTGAAAGCAAAATTTTTTATCATTTTATTGATACAAAAATGTATTTCCAAGCCTAAGAATAATAAAACAGTAAGAAATGGTAAAAAAAAAACAAATTTGAACATGTAACTCTGCACCATAGAAAGTACGATACCGGTATCAGCGTTTCGGAAAACCCAAAGGGTCACACCTACGTGAGCTAGCATATATTAAAATTCCCAGTAGCTTCATTATTTTATTGATAAAAAATATGTATTTCTTAGCCTAAGAATAATAAAACAGTAAAAAACATATATAATCACAGTATTACACTATGTAAAATAAGATACCGGTATCAGCATTTCAAAAACGAAAAAGGTCGCACCTACGTGAGCTAGTACATATTGAAATTTTCATTATTTTATTGATAAAATAAGTATTTCCTAGCCTAAGAGTAGTAAAATGGTAAAAAATAGTAAAAAACAAATTTAAACATATACACTCACAGTATTGCACCATGTGAAATACTGTACGATAGCGTACACTGTATTGGCGTCTTGGAAAACGCAAAGGCTCGCACCTACGTGAGATAGTTCATGGAATGCTATTGGCTGAAAGAGTGGGAGATGACGAATCACAGAATTGTTTTTCTGTATGTTCTGTATCTTGGGGTCTTATTGGCGTTTTGATTGAAGTTTGGTTCTCCCACCATCCTCCATTGTCTCGCCTCACTCGTTCAGTCTAACTAAAGTGTGCAGTTCGCGTTATGCTTATTAATATGTTATGTTTCAGGGGTTGGGTTCTTTCGATAACAGTCTCCTATGCCTCAAAAGGCCCCTCTTTAATTTCAAGCGGCTCTTGCAGATCTTCTTTAACGTGTGATTTGCAAGAGATTTCCTCTACTTGGGGAGCATCAGTATCATTTCCTTTGCCTTAACTGACTCATCTTTAATTTCTAGCGGCTTCTGCAGATCTTCTTTAACGTGTGATTTACAAGATTTCCTCTACTGGGAAGCATCAGTATTGTTTCCTTTGCCTCAACAGACTCCTTTAATTCAAGCGGCTTCTGCATATCTTCTTTAACATGTGATTTAAAAGAGATTTCCTCTACTGGGGGAGCACTAGTGTCATTTTCACAGTTTTCAATGCCATCCACCTCCATCATAGAAGGAGAAGGAACACATTTGGTTTCTGAAGACTGACCTGAATGGAGACCAGTTTGTACAAAGTACATAGTACTATTGTATTTCAAAACATCACTGATAGGATACTTGGCCTCTCCACTTCAATATTTTTCATAATCAAGAGTTTTCCTATGTACTGTATATTCAATTCACTTCGTTACTGAGCCACGAGGAAATCAAAATACATGGCCTTACACTCGAACGTCTGGCAGCCCTGTATGAACACGTGAAAGCACTCCAAAAACTCTCACAAGATAATATGGTTCGTTTGGTGACCTTCTGCAACCTTCGCGACGATTCCATGTCATTACCACCTCATTCACTGTAAGTTTACCTATCACTTTCATATACAAAAAAATGTAAATTTATGCTTGCACGCTGTTATTAATAAAGTAAAGGATGGTTTGTTAACAGTATAGGGAGGGTTTATACAGTAAACGTAAAAATAAATGTAAAATACCTGTGTACATATAGGGTGATCCTACTTCGGGGAATTCACCTATCGCGGTTGGTCCCGGAACAGAACCCCCGCGATAAACGAGGGATCACTGTATATATATATATATATATATATATATATATATATATATATATATATATATATATATATATATATATATATATATATATATATATATATATATATATATATATATATATATATATATATATAATGATGATGATGATCTTTTCTAATGGGGCAGGGGAGTCTATAGAGGTAGAGGGTACAGGATCTTTTGGTGGGTGCTCTACCATCACGAAGAATTGGTCAAGGCTAGTCTGAAAAGATGCCCTCTTCCTCTTCTCATATATATCCTTGTAACACCTCAAGAGATCATTGAGCCCTCTCTCCACCTTTTTGTACCTGGCAAAATTGGGGTCCTGAGCCTCAAGCTTTGCCAATTATTCCTCTGCCAAGGCAAACACTTCTTCAAATTCCTTAGTCCTGAATATCTTGACCTCTGGGCTTAGTAGGTCTTCCTCCTCTTCAATCATCTGTTGTTCCAGTTGAATGAGGTCCTCTGTAGATAACTCCTCGCCAGATTCCAGGAGCTCTTTTACATCATCAACTTCCACCTCCATCTCAAGCTCCTTAATCATGACAACAAAGTTCTTGGTTACAGCCTCAACTGTCTCCTCAAAGCCTCGAAAATAATTCACAGAATAGGGGCGAAAAGTCTTCCATACCCCATTGAAATTCATTTGCATCACTTCATCCCAAGCATCACCAATATTCTTCACAGCATGTAGAATACTGTACAATTTCCAGAAGTCCTTTAGAGTCAGGTTCTTGTCCTTCTCTGTTGCCTTGAGAGCCATAGCGATAGTTATTCTGAGATAGTAGACTTTAAAAGAGGCATCGACCCCCTGATCCATTGGTTGTAACAAGGTGGTGGTGTTAGGTGGAAGGAAAAGCACCTCTACATTAGGATTGTAGTCATTCAAATTAGCAGGGTGACTAGAGGCATTGTCCAGGATTAGCAAAATCTTCAAGGGAAGACCTTTGGAAGCACAGTACCTCTTCACTTCTGAGATAAAATAGTTGCTGAAACAGTCCATGAATATTTGAATTGTTATCCAAGCCTTCCTGTTTGACTTCCAGTAGACTGGCAGTGAAGTCTTCCATATGCCCTTGAGTTCCCTTGGGTTTTTGGCCAAATAAATCAATAAGAGCTTCAACTTACAGTCTCCAGAAGCATTAGCACCCTAAAACAAGTTAGTCTCTCCTTGCCTGCTTTATTGCCTGGTGCTGACTTCTCCTCCTTTGCGATATGTGTACGACTAGTCTCCTCGACGTTGAACACCTGTTAAGCATGGTAACCCCTCTCCCTTATTATCTTTCTAATGCAATGGGAGACATTTTTGCTGCTTCCTCATCACCACTGGCAGCTTCCTCTTGCACTTTTATATTATTTAAATTAGTACGAGCCTTAAAATGGTAAAACCATCCTTTACTAGCAAAAAACTTCTCACCTCCACTGCCTTCCCCCTTTTCTCTTTTCAAGTCTTCGAACAGCATTTTAGCCTTTTGCTGAATAAGCATAAGGCTTATTGGGATACGCTGTTGATTTTGGTCTTCAAACCAAAGCGCTAACAATCTCTTCATCTCTACCATAAGGCCACTACGATGCCTTGTGATCACAGTGGACTGCACAGGGGTCTAACTTTTTATGTGGTCACAGATGCGATCTTTGTGTTTGATGATCGTGGCCACGGTCGTCGGGATAACCCGAGACTGCGGCCAATGCTCGTAGAAGACTCTCCCTTTTCAGCACAAATTACTATTTCAGTTTTAATTTCCATAGTGATGGCTTTTCTTTTCTTTGTAGCACTGCCATCAGAAGTATCACCAGCACGCTTAAGAGGCATAGTAAATTCTGTAACGAGCGAACACAATGAGAAAGCAGAGGAAAGCACTTGCCACAGAGTGGCGAACGGGAATAAACTGAGTGGTGGTCCTTCTCCTGCTTGTAATGCTGCATGACATCGTATTCTTTCACTACGCTCACCAAACTATTTCGAATAAAGTCGTATTTACAGCTATATTTTTGGTATTTTTTCTGTTTAAATTCAATATAATTTTTCAATATAACTAACTATATAAAAAAGTAAATAAATAAAGTCATTAATTTTTGTGCTAAAATTATTCTTTTGGCCTTGAAGTACAACATAGTATCTCTGAAACACAAATATAAGCCGAAGTACAAAATAATAGCTCTGACTCTCAAATATGAGCCATATTACCTATTCCATGGACCTTTAAGCAATTCCTCATGCAGGCCATGATTACTGGCCACCGCAGCTGCGGTAGAAAGGAAGAACGGATCAACTCCTGAAAGTGATTTCTTTGAGGGGCATATTCGTCTCTTTCTGCTGATTGCAGAGAGAGAGAGAGAGAGAGAGAGAGAGAGAGAGAGAGAGAGAGAGAGAGAGAGAGAGAGAGACACACACACACACACACACACACACACACACACACACACACACACACACACACACACACACACACACACACACACACACACACACACACACACACACACACACACCGCGCGTTCAGTGACACACGGAATTGCTCCTCTTAAATTTTTAACTGTTTCGAGTGACTAAGTGCTTAGTGGAAAACTTTACCATAATTTCCATAAATCTGAAATCCTGCAGAGTATTGTGAGTACAAAAACTTATATTTGTTGTAAGACGAGACTGTTCATATTAAAGGAAAAAAAATTGAGAACTTTTTCGTGAGGAAGAGAGAGAAGCTGCCGTCCAGTTCTGCCTTGAGGGAAATCTAGAAGAGTTGCCAGAGGTGGAGCCATCACATCACATTACCTAATTTTTTGTGTAAACTGGGGAAAGCTCTTAAGCCGTTTTACCTGATCCTGTGGTTCTATATATTGTTAAAATCAGTATCCTTCCCATTTATATTAACTAGTTAGTTAGTTTGATACACGAAAAAATTGAATAATAAAAGAAAAATAAATTACCAAATACCCACCTGTCAACAGTACTGAGTTAAGTTGCCAAGTAGTACAGCAGTCTTATTTTCTTCATTTTTTTTGCTTTTCTTTTAGCTTTCTCTTTTACTATTTTGTTATTTTGTATATATATTGAGTTAAATGTAAAGTCTAAATCCCGTGATAACATATCTTGGTTAGCAAGTCAGTTTATCAGTTAGGAAGAATATATAACAGAAACAGGTGGGTGCCACCTCAAACACAAATTCGAATTTTCCTTCAGGTTTGACTTTTGTTTTTCTTTTTCTTTTATACTTAAATTACCATGGTCAAGTTTTTAAGTTAAGATGTGTGTTACCAGAAAGGAGACAAACTGAGTCACTAAATAGCACTTATATGGAGATATAAAATTTCTGTGTGAAGCTAAATTAGAAGTTTTTCTCTTTTCTTTTTTTTCCTCTTTCTCGTCTTCTTTCTATATTCTGTGAGAGGGAGAACATAAAAATGAAGCCATCTCTGTCCCAAACCTCTCCCACCCATGGGTCGGGAGAAGGGGTAGTCATCAGGGGACTCAAACAGAGAATCAAGAAGTTAGAGGAAATGGTTATAAGCCTTGATGATAAAATTCGGAATATGGATGGAGAAATGAAAGAGAATGAAACACTCAGAGAACAAATAAGATCTTTGGAGGAAGCAAATAAAGCACAAGGGCAGGAGAGAAAGGAACTAGAAAAAAGAATAAAGAAGCTGGAAGGGGAAAAGAGTCAACTAGAATCTAGAATTTCTAAACAAGAAGATAAAAACAAACAGCTGAATGACAACCTAAAGGAATTAGATGTTAGTTCACTGCTCTCTTCTGAGAGAGACGAGATTGCTGCTTGGAATGTTCAGATTAAGGAAAACATTGAACAGTTCAGAAAAGAGTTCCAGGAGCTGAATATGGAAAATGATGCCATGAAAACGTCCTTTGCTGATGCACTAAAGGGGAATGTGGCAGTAAAAGAGGCTGTAAAGGTGGTGGCACTGGAAAACATACAAACAGTTGACTATAAAGAGACAGTAATCGAAAAAATGAAAGACGTTGTGATGGAAAGGGCAAACCCACTCATCAGACAGGCACTTGATAAGGAGAAGACAGTGGTAATCTCAGGCATAAGTGAATCCCAGGAGCCAACATGGCAGGGGAGACTTGAAGAAAATAAAGCTAGGGTTGTAGACCTGATAAGAAAGCTTGGAGTAGTATGTGGTCCCGAGGATATTGTAAACATACACCAACTAGGTAAATATTCGAGGGAAGGAAAGCCGAGACCAACAAAAGTAACCTTTGAGAGAGGGGAGACATGTAGGGAAATATTGTTGAGAAAAAAAAGTCTAAAAGACCTTCAAGAATGCAAAGAAGTGTTCATTAGACGATACAGAACACAGGAAGAGATGGAAAAGATCAAAAACTTGTTGCAAGAGGCAAGAAGGTTAAATGATGAAAGAAATGAAGAAGAGAAGAAAAATTTTCGTTACAGAATACTTCCAGACAAAGGGGAGATAAAGAAGATAATGACAGAAGATCAGGGGATGGGGCCTCATTAAGATTGTTATACACAAATGCTGATGGATTAGCTGGTAAGGCAGTAGAATTAAAAGATAGGATTCACAACAGTAAGGCAGATATAGTAGCAATTACAGAGACTAAGTTGAGTGAGGACATAAACAGTGTCACAGTTTTTCCTAAGGGTTTCAGAATACTAAGGGTCGAAAGATCTGAGAGGACTGGTGGAGGGATAGCACTGCTCATAAGTGAGAGGATTCAAGTTGAAGAAATAAACTTGGCTATAGAAAGTGAGTTCAGGGAATTTCTTGTTGCTCGCATAAATACTGGGTCAGAGAGCATTATAATAACTGTTGTATACAACCCACCAAGGAACCAAAATAGGCTTGAAATTTATGAGGAAAGTCAAATAGGTACGATTGAAGTCATAAACTCAGTTGTTAACATGGCACGGGAGAAAAAATGTAGGATTTTGATTATGGGAGACTTTAATCATAAAGAGATAGATTGGATAAATCTTGACCCACACAGTGGTGAGGACTCATTTGGGGCAAGATTCCTAGATTGCGTACAAGGGAATTTCCTACACCAACATGTAATGGAACCAACATGAGCCAGGGGTGGGGATGAGCCATCACTACTTGATCTAGTGTTCACAGATAATGTGTTGGATATTGAAAATATTGAGTATGAACCACCAATTGGAAAGAGTGACCACTGTGTGTTGTTGATGGAGTATATCATTGAAGACATTCTTCCTGAGAGTAGAGGCACTGAGGACATGAGGAGGAACTATCCGAAAGGAGATTACATCAAAATGAATGAGCTTTTTGCAGTTATTGACTGGAGAACCTTATTTTACAACAAATCTGTACAAGAAATGTATGACATCTTTTGTGAGAAATATGGGAAGATAGTAGATTGCTGCATACCTGTCACTAAAGTAGGTGTAATTCATGCCAGAGAGAAATGGTTCGATAATGGGTGTAAAAGAGCTAAGGAGTGGAGAGAGAAATGCTGGAAAAGGTATAGGAGGAGAAAAAACATAAATGCCTGGCAAACCTACAAAAGAGCAAGAAATGACTACCTAAGTAAAAGGAGAGAGGCAGAGAGAGATTATGAGAGGGACATCACCAGGAAGGCTAAAGAAAATCCCAAGCTTTTCCACAGCTTTATCAGAGGAAAACTGAAGGTAAAAGAACAGGTTTTAAGGCTAAAGAGAGCGGATGGAAGCATCACTGAGACGGACGAAGAGATCTGCAAAGAATTGAACAAGGAGTTTCAGTCAGTATTTACAGTAGAAAATACCCCACCCCCTCAGATTGCAGTGATAGAAGCTCAAGGGCCGGTATTAGAGAACATCAACCTTACAGCCACAGAGGTATGCAAAGCGCTGATGGATTTAGATGTTCATAAAGCTACAGGTCCTGATGACATATCCCCTCATGTGCTTAAAAAATGCGTAAACACAATATCAGTGGCACTAAGTATCATATTTAAGGAGTCACTGGAGTCGGGGGAGATTCCAAGATACTGGAAACAAGCAAATGTGATACCTATCTTCAAAAAGGGAAGGAGGGATACGGCTCTGAACTATAGACCAGTTTCCTTGACCAGCATAGTTTGCAAAGTTATGGAGAAACTACTAAGGAAACATATCTCTCTTCACTTGGAATCCTTCAACTTTTTGTCAGTGAGGCAACATGGCTTCAGAGAAGGAAGATCAACAGTAACAAACTTATTAGAATTTTATGATGAGGTAAGCCAAATCTTACAGGAAAGAGAGGGCTGGGCAGATTGCATATTCCTAGACTTCCAGAAAGCGTTTGACACTGTTCCACATGGGAGACGTATTAGGAAGCTGCAATCAATGGCTAGAATAGGTGGAAATGTCTTGGAATGGATAAAAACTTACTTAGAAGGAAGGGAACAGAGGGTTAGAGTAAGACACTCAGTGTCTGAATGGAGAAGAGTTAGTAGTGGAGTTCCACAGGGTTCAGTTTTAGGGCCACTTTTGTTCCTTGTATATGTAAATGACCTACCAGAGTGTGTAAATTCATTCATGAATATGTTTGCAGATGATGCAAAGATTGTGAAGAAAGTAAAAAACGAGAACAATGGTAGAGAACTTCAGGAGGATCTAAATAATCTGCATGAGTGGTCAGAAAAGTGGCTAATGAAATTCAATACCTCAAAATGTAAGGTAATGAGAATGCGTACAAGTGCAAGAAGGCCCAAGCTTGACTACTCGGTGGCTGGAGTACAACTTCAAGAGACAGAAAATGAGAGAGATCTAGGAGTAAACATACTGGCAGATTTGTCTCCAGAAATACATATAAATGGCGTAGTAAGGGCAGCATATGCATTCTTATCAAATGTAAGGGTAGCCTTCAGGCACATGGACAAGGAAATGTTCAGAAATATTTATGTAACCTATGTGAGGCCAAAACTCGAATATGCAGCCCCCTTTTGGAATACGCACTTGAAAAAGCACATAGCTAAGCTTGAAAAAGTTCAAAGACATGCCACGAAACTGGTGCCAGAAATACGCAATCTCGGTTATGATGAGAGGCTGAGGGAATTAGACTTGCCATCACTCGAAGCTAGAAGAGTAAGGGGGGATATGGTGACAGTCTTTAAATTCCTTCATGGTTATGATAGAGTGGATAGGGATCGATATTTCGATATGGCTGGCTCTAGAACTAGAGGTCATAGTTTGAAGCTTGATAAGAAAACTTGTTTGCAGGATGTAAGGAAATACTTTTTCAGTGTAAGAGCAGTTGATAATTGGAATTCGCTAAGCGAGGAGGTAGTTAATGCTATCTCAATCCATAGTTTTAAGGACAGGTACGATAAGTATCACTAAGTCTAAAAATGGAACCGATCAGGAGACGGGAAGATACGAGCTTTGGGCTCTTTCCCGTAAACACAATTAGGTAATCACACACACACACACACACACACCACACACACACACACACACACACACCACACACACACACACCCACACACACACACACACACACACACTCCAAAATATTAAAGGAAAAAAAATTGAGAACATTTTTCGTGAGGGGAGAGAGAAGCTGCTGTCCATTTCTGCCTTGAAGGAAATTTAGAAGAGTTGCCAGAGGTGAAGCCATCACATCACATTACCTAATTTTTTGTGTAAACTGGGGAAAGCTCTTAAGCCGTTTACCTGATCCTGTGGTTCCATATATTGTTAAAATCAGTATCCTTCCCGTTTATATTAACTTGTTAGTTAGTTTGATACACGAAAAATTGAATAAGTAAAAAAAACAAAAAAAAAACAAATATCCACCTGTCAACAGTACTGAGTTAAGTTGCCAAGTAGTACAGTTGTCTTATTTTCTTCATTTTTTTTTTTTTTGCTTTTCTTTTAGCTTTCTCTTTTACTATTTTGTTTTTATTTTGTATATATATTGAGTTAAATGTAAAGTCTAATCTTGTGATAACATACCTTGGTTAGCAAGTGAGTTTATCAGTTAGGAAGAATATATAGCAGAAACAGGTGGGTGCCACCTCAGACACAGGTTCAAATTTTTCCTTCAGGTCTGACTTTTGTTTTGTTGCATTTTTTTTCTTTTTCTTTTTATCCTTAAATTACCATGGTCAAGTTTTTAAGTTAAGATGTGTGTTACCAGAAAAGAGATAAACTGAGACACTAAATAGCACTTATATGGTGATATAAAAATTCGGTGTGAAGCTTAATTAAAAGTTTTTCTCTTTTTTTTTTTTTCCTCTTTCTCGTCGTCTTTCTATATTCTGTGAGAGGGAGAACATAAAAATGACGCCATCTCTGTCCCAAACCTCTGCCATCCATGGGTTGGTAGGAGGGGTAGCCATCAGGCGACTCAAACAGAAAATCAAGAATATAGAGGAAATGGTTATAAGCCTTGATGATAAAATTCAGAATATGGATGGAGAAATGAAAGAGAATGAAACACTCAGAGAGCAAATAAGATCTTTGGAGGAAGCAAACAAAGCACAAGGGCAGGAGAGAAAGGAACTAGAAAAAAGAATAAAAAAGCTGGAAGGGGAAAAGAGTCAACTAGAATCTAGACTTTCTAAACAAGAAGATAAAAACAAACAGCTGAATGACAACCTAAAGGAATTAGATGTTAGTTCACTGCTCTCTTCTGAGAGAGACGAGATTGCTGCTTGGAATGTCCAGATTAAGGAAAACATTGAGCAGTTCAGAAAAGAGTTCCAGGAGCTGAATATGGAAAATGATGCCATGAAAACTTCCTTTGCTGATGCACTAAAGGGGAATGTGGCAGTAAAAGAGGCTGTAAAGGTGGTGGCACTGGAAAACATACAAACAGTTGACTATAAAGAGACAGTAATCGAAAAAATGAAAGACGTTGTGATGGAAAGGGCAAACCCACTCATCAGACAGGCACTTGATAAGGAGAAGACAGTGGTAATCTCAGGCATAAGCGAGTCCCAGGAACCAACATGGCAGGGGAGACTTGAAGAAAATAAAGCTAGGGTTGTAGACCTGATAAGAAAGCTTGGAGTAGTATGTGGTCCCGAGGATATTGTAAACATACACCAACTAGGTAAATATTCGAGGGAAGGAAAGCCGAGACCAACAAAAGTAACCTTTGAGAGAGGGGAAACATGTAGGGAAATATTGTTGAGAAAAAAAAGTCTAAAAGACCTTCAAGAATTCAAAGAAGTGTTCATTAGACAATACAGAACACAGGAAGAGATGGGAAAGATCAAAAACTTGTTGCAAGAGGCAAGAAGGTTAAATGATGAAAGAAATGAAGAAGAGAAGAAAAATTTTCATTACAGAGTTCTTCCAGACAAAGGGGAGATAAAGAAGATAATGACAGAAGATCAGGGGATGGGGCCTCATTAAGATTGTTATACACAAATGCTGATGGATTAGCTGGTAAGGTAGTAGAATTAAAAGATAGGATTCACAACAGTAAGGCAGATATAGTAGCAATTACAGAGACTAAGTTGAGTGAGGACATAAACAGTGTCACAGTTTTTCCTAAGGGTTTCAGAATACTAAGGGTTGAAAGATCTGAGAGGACTGGTGGAGGGATAGCACTGCTCATAAGTGAAAGGATTCAAGTCGAAGAAATAAACTTGGCTATAGAAAGTGAGTTCAAGGAATTTCTTGTTGCTCGCATAAATACTGGGTCAGAGAGCATTATAATAACTGTTGTATACAACCCACCAAGGAACCAAAATAGGCTTGAAGTTTATGAGGAAAGTCATATAGGTACTATTGAAGTCATAAACTCAGTTGTTAACATGGCACGGGAAAAAAAATGTAGGATTTTGATTATGGGAGACTTTAATCATAAAGAGATAGATTGGATAAATCTTGACCCACACAGTGGTGAGGACTCATTCGAGGCAAGATTCCTAGATTGCGTACAAGGGAATTTCCTACACCAACATGTAATGGAACCAACAAGGGCCAGGGGTGGGGATGAGCCATCACTACTTGATCTAGTGTTCACAGATAATGTGTTGGATATTGAAAAAATTGAGTATGAACCACCAATTGGAAAGAGTGACCACTGTGTGTTGTTGATGGAGTATATCATTGAAGATATTCTTCCTGAGAGTAGAGGCACTGAGGACATGAGGAGGAACTATCCGAAAGGAGATTACATCAAAATGAATGAGCTTTTTGCAGTTATTGACTAGATAACCTTATTTTACAACAAATCTGTACAAGAAATGTATGACATCTTTTGTGAGAAATATGGGAAGATAGTAGATTGCTGCATACCTGTCACCAAAGTAGGTGTAATTCATGCCAGAGAGAAATGGTTCGATAATGGGTGTAAAAGAGCTAAGGAGTGGAGAGAGAAATGCTGGAAAAGGTATAGGAGGAGAAAAAACATAAATGCCTGACAAACCTACAAAAGAGCAAGAAATGACTACCTAAGTAAAAGGAGAGAGGCAGAGAGAGATTATGAGAGGGACATCACCAGGAAGGCTAAAGAAAATCCCAAGCTTTTCCACAGCTTTATCAGAGGAAAACTGAAGGTAAAAGAACAGGTTTTAAGGCTAAAGAGAGCGGATGGAAGCATCACTGAGACGGATGAAGAGATCTGCAAAGAATTGAACAAGGAGTTTCAGTCAGTATTTACAGTAGAAAATACCCCACCCCCTCAGATTGCAGTGATAGAAGCTCAAGGGCCGGTATTAGAGAACATAAACCTTACAGCCACAGAGGTATGCAAAGCGCTGATGGATTTAGATGTTCATAAAGCTACAGGTCCCGATGACATATCCCCTCATGTGCTTAAAAAATGCGCAAACACAATATCAGTGGCACTAAGTATCATATTTAAGGAGTCACTGGAGTCGGGGGAGATTCCAAGATGCTGGAAACAAGCAAATATGATACCTATCTTCAAAAAGGGAAGGAGGGATACGGCTCTGAACTATAGACCTGTTTCCTTGACCAGCATAGTTTGCAAAGTTATGGAGAAACTACTAAGGAAACATATCTCTCTTCACTTGGAATCCTTCAACTTTTTGTCAGTGAGGCAACATGGCTTCAGAGAAGGTAGATCAACAGTAACAAACTTATTAGAATTTTATGATGAGGTAAGCCAAATCTTACAGGAAAGAGAGGGCTGGGCAGATTGCATATTGCTAGACTTCCAGAAAGCGTTTGACACTGTTCCACATGGGAGACTTATTAGGAAGCTGCAATCAATGGCTAGAATAGGTGGAAATGTTTTGGAATGGATAAAAACTTACTTAGAAGGAAGGGAACAGAGGGTTAGAGTAAGACACTCAGTGTCTGAATGGAGAAGAGTTAGTAGTGGAGTTCCACAGGGTTCAGTTTTAGGGCCACTTTTGTTCCTTGTATATGTAAATGACCTACCAGAGTGTGTAAATTCATTCATGAATATGTTTGCAGATGATGCAAAGATTGTGAAGAAAGTAAAAAACGAGAACAATGGTAGAGAACTTCAGGAGGATCTAAATAATCTGCATGAGTGGTCAGAAAAGTGGCTAATGAAATTCAATACTTCAAAATGTAAGGTAATGAGAATGGGTACAAGTGCAAGAACGCCCAAGCTTGACTACTCGGTGGCTGGAGTAGAACTTCAAGAGACAGAAAATGAGAGAGATCTAGGAGTAAACATACTGGCAGATTTGTCTCCAGAAATACATATAAATGGCATAGTAAGGGCAGCATATGCATTCTTATCAAATGTAAGGGTAGCCTTCAGGCACATGGACAAGGAAATGTTCAGAAATATTTATGTAACCTATGTGAGGCCAAAACTGGAATACGTAGCCCCGTTTTGGAATCCGCACTTAAAAAAGCACATAGCTAAGCTTGAAAAAGTTCAAAGACATGCCATGAAACTGGTGCCAGAAATACGCAATCTGAGTTATGATGAGAGGCTGAGGGAATTAGACTTACCATCACTCGAAGCTAGAAGAGTGAGGGGGGATATGGTGACAGTCTTTAAATTCCTTCATGGTTATGATAGAGTGGATAGGGATCGATATTTTGATATGGCTGGCTCTAGAACTAGAGGTCATAGTTTGAAGCTTGGTAAGAAAACTTCTTCGCAGGATGTAAGGAAATACTTTTCAGTGTAAGAGTAGTTGATAATTGGAATTCGCTAAGCGAGGAGGTAGTTAATGCTATCTCAATCCATAGTTTTAAGGACAGGTATGATAAGTATGACTAAGTATAAAATGGAACCGATCAGGAGACGGGAAGATACGAGCTTTGGGCTCTTTCCCGTAAACACAATTAGGTAATCACACACACACACACACACACACACACACACACACACACACACACACACACACACACACACACACACACACACACACATGGAATCCGCACTTGAAAAAGCACATAGCTAAGCTTGAAAAAGTTCAAAGACATGCCACGAAACTGGTGCCAGAAATACGCAATCTCAGTTATGATGAGAGGCTGAGGGAATTAGACTTACCATCACTCGAAGCTAGAAGAGTGAGGGGGGATATGGTGACAGTCTTTAAATTCCTTCATGGTTATGATAGAGTGGATAGGGATCGATATTTTGATATGGCTGGCTTTAGAACTAGAGGTCATAGTTTGAAGCCTGGTAAGAAAACTTCTTTGCAGGATGTAAGGAAATACTTTTTCAGTGTAAGAGTAGTTGATAATTGGAATTCGCTAAGCGAGGAGGTAGTTAATGCTATCTCAATCCATAGTTTTAAGGACAGGTATGATAAGTATGACTAAGTATAAAATGGAACTGATCAGGGGATGGGAAGATACGACCTTTGGGCTCTTTCCCGTAAACACAATTAGGTAATTAATTAGGTAATCACACACAAACCACACACACACACACACACACACACACACACCACACACACACACCACACACACACACACACACACACACACACACACCCCCTTCTTTGCAGGATGTAAGGAAGTACTTTTTCAGTGTAAGAGTAGTTGAAAATTGGAATTGGCTAAGCGAGGAGGTAGTTAATGCTATCTCAATCCATAGTTTTAAGGACAGGTATGATAAGTATGACTAAGTATAAACTGGACCCGATCAGGAGACGGGAAGATACGAGCTTTGGGCTCTTTCCCGTAAACACAATTAGGGAATCACAATTAGGTAATCACACACACATGTAAGGGTAGCCTTCAGGCACATGGACAAGGAAATGTTCAGAAATATTTATGTAACCTATGTGAGGCCAAAACTGGAATATGCAGCCCCCTTTTGGAATCCGCACTTGAAAAAGTACATAGCTAAGCTTGAAAAAGTTCAAAGACATGCCACGAAACTGGTGCCAGAAATACGCAATCTCAGTTATGATGAGAGGCTGAGGGAATTAGACTTACCATCACTCGAAGCTAGAAGAGTGAGGTTGGGATATGGTGACAGTCTTTAAATTCCTTCATGGTTATGATAGAGTGGATAGGGATCGATATTTTGATATGGCAGGCTCTAGAACTAGAGGTCATAGTTTGAAGCTTGGTAAGAAAACTTCTTTGCAGGATGTAAGGAAATACTTTTTCAGTGTAAGAGTAGTTGATAATTGGAATTCGCTAAGCGAGGAGGTAGTTAATGCTATCTCAATCCATAGTTTTAAGGACAGGTATGATAAGTATGACTAAGTATAAAATGGAACTGATCAGGAGATGGGAAGATACGACCTTTGGGCTCTTTCCCGTAAACACAATTAGGTAATCAATTAGGTAATCACACACACACACACACACACACACACACACACACACACACACACACACACACACACACACACACACACACACTATCCGAAAGGAGATTACATCAAAATGAATGAGCTTTTTGCAGTTATTGACTGGAGAACCTTATTTTACAACAAATCTGTACAAGAAATGTATGACATCTTTTGTGAGAAATATGGGAAGATAGTAGATTGCTGCATACCTGTCACCAAAGTAGGTGTAATTCATGCCAGAGAAAAATGGTTCGATAATGGGTGTAAAAGAGCTAAGGAGTGGAGAGAGAAATGCTGGAAAAGGTATAGGAGGAGATAAAACATAAATGCCTGGCAAACCTACAAAAGAGCAAGAAATGACTACCTAAGTAAAAGGAGAGAGGCAGAGAGAGATTATGAGAGGGACATCACCAGGAAGGCTAAAGAAAATCCCAAGCTTTTCCACAGCTTTATCAGAGGAAAACTGAAGGTAAAAGAACAGGTTTTAAGGCTAAAGAGAGCGGATGGAAGCATCACTGAGACGAACGAAGAGATCTGCAAAGAATTGAACAAGGAGTTTCAGTCAGTATTTACAGTAGAAAATACCCCACCCCCTCAGATTGCAGTGATAGAAGCTCAAGGGCCGGTATTAGAGAACATAAACCTTACAGCCACAGAGGTATGCAAAGCGCTGATGGATTTAGATGTTCATAAAGCTACAGGTCCTGATGACATATCCCCTCATGTGCTTAAAAAATGCGCAAACACAATATCAGTGGCACTAAGTATCATATTTAAGGAGTCACTGGAGTCGGGGGAGATTCCAAGATGCTGGAAACAAGCAAATGTGATACCTATCTTCAAAAAGGGAAGGAGGGATACGGCTCTGAACTATAGACCAGTTTCCTTGACCAGCATAGTTTGCAAACTTATGGAGAAACTACTAAGGAAACATATCTCTCTTCACTTGGAATCCTTCAACTTTTTGTCAGTGAGGCAACATGGCTTCAGAGAAGGAAGATCAACGGTAACAAACTTATTAGAATTTTATGATGAGGTAAGCCAAATCTTACAGGAAAGAGAGGGCTGGGCAGATTGCATATTCCTAGACTTCCAGAAAGCGTTTGACACTGTTCCACATGGGAGACTTATTAGGAAGCTGCAATCAATGGCTAGAATAGGTGGAAATGTCTTGGAATGGATAAAAACTTACTTAGAAGGAAGGGAACAGAGGGTTAGAGTAAGACACTCAGTGTCTGAATGGAGAAGAGTTAGTAGTGGAGTTCCACAGGGTTCAGTTTTAGGGCCACTTTTGTTCCTTGTATATGTAAATGACCTACCAGAGTGTGTAAATTCATTCATGAATATGTTTGCAGATGATGCAAAGATTGTGAAGAAAGTAAAAAACGAGAACAATGGTAGAGAACTTCAGGAGGATCTAAATAATCTGCATGAGTGGTCAGAAAAGTGGCTAATGAAATTCAATACCTCAAAATGTAAGGTAATGAGAATGGGTACAAGTGCAAGAAGGCCCAAGCTTGACTACTCGGTGGCTGGAGTACAACTTCAAGAGACAGAAAATGAGAGAGATCTAGGAGTAAACATACTGGCAGATTTGTCTCCAGAAATACATATAAATGGCGTAGTAAGGGCAGCATATGCATTCTTATCAAATGTAAGGGTAGCCTTCAGGCACATGGACAAGGAAATGTTCAGAAATATTTATGTAACCTATGTGAGGCCAAAACTGGAATATGCAGCCCCCTTTTGGAATCCGCACTTGAAAAAGCACATAGCTAAGCTTGAAAAAGTTCAAAGACATGCCACGAAACTGGTGCCAGAAATACGCAATCTCAGTTATGATGAGAGGCTGAGGGAATTAGACTTACCATCACTCGAAGCTAGAAGAGTGAGGGGGGATATGGTGACAGTCTTTAAATTCCTTCATGGTTATGATAGAGTGGATAGGGATCGATATTTTGATATGGCTGGCTTTAGAACTAGAGGTCATAGTTTGAAGCCTGGTAAGAAAACTTCTTTGCAGGATGTAAGGAAATACTTTTTCAGTGTAAGAGTAGTTGATAATTGGAATTCGCTAAGCGAGGAGGTAGTTAATGCTATCTCAATCCATAGTTTTAAGGACAGGTATGATAAGTATGACTAAGTATAAAATGGAACTGATCAGGGGATGGGAAGATACGACCTTTGGGCTCTTTCCCGTAAACACAATTAGGTAATTAATTAGGTAATCACACACAAACACACACACACACACACACACACACCACACACACACACACACACACACACACACACACACACACACACACACTTCTTTGCAGGATGTAAGGAAGTACTTTTTCAGTGTAAGAGTAGTTGAAAATTGGAATTGGCTAAGCGAGGAGGTAGTTAATGCTATCTCAATCCATAGTTTTAAGGACAGGTATGATAAGTATGACTAAGTATAAACTGGACCCGATCAGGAGACGGGAAGATACGAGCTTTGGGCTCTTTCCCGTAAACACAATTAGGGAATCACAATTAGGTAATCACACACACATGTAAGGGTAGCCTTCAGGCACATGGACAAGGAAATGTTCAGAAATATTTATGTAACCTATGTGAGGCCAAAACTGGAATATGCAGCCCCCTTTTGGAATCCGCACTTGAAAAAGTACATAGCTAAGCTTGAAAAAGTTCAAAGACATGCCACGAAACTGGTGCCAGAAATACGCAATCTCAGTTATGATGAGAGGCTGAGGGAATTAGACTTACCATCACTCGAAGCTAGAAGAGTGAGGTTGGGATATGGTGACAGTCTTTAAATTCCTTCATGGTTATGATAGAGTGGATAGGGATCGATATTTTGATATGGCAGGCTCTAGAACTAGAGGTCATAGTTTGAAGCTTGGTAAGAAAACTTCTTTGCAGGATGTAAGGAAATACTTTTTCAGTGTAAGAGTAGTTGATAATTGGAATTCGCTAAGCGAGGAGGTAGTTAATGCTATCTCAATCCATAGTTTTAAGGACAGGTATGATAAGTATGACTAAGTATAAAATGGAACTGATCAGGAGATGGGAAGATACGACCTTTGGGCTCTTTCCCGTAAACACAATTAGGTAATCAATTAGGTAATCACACACACACACACACACACACACACACACACACACACACACACACACACACACACACACACACACACACTATCCGAAAGGAGATTACATCAAAATGAATGAGCTTTTTGCAGTTATTGACTGGAGAACCTTATTTTACAACAAATCTGTACAAGAAATGTATGACATCTTTTGTGAGAAATATGGGAAGATAGTAGATTGCTGCATACCTGTCACCAAAGTAGGTGTAATTCATGCCAGAGAAAAATGGTTCGATAATGGGTGTAAAAGAGCTAAGGAGTGGAGAGAGAAATGCTGGAAAAGGTATAGGAGGAGATAAAACATAAATGCCTGGCAAACCTACAAAAGAGCAAGAAATGACTACCTAAGTAAAAGGAGAGAGGCAGAGAGAGATTATGAGAGGGACATCACCAGGAAGGCTAAAGAAAATCCCAAGCTTTTCCACAGCTTTATCAGAGGAAAACTGAAGGTAAAAGAACAGGTTTTAAGGCTAAAGAGAGCGGATGGAAGCATCACTGAGACGAACGAAGAGATCTGCAAAGAATTGAACAAGGAGTTTCAGTCAGTATTTACAGTAGAAAATACCCCACCCCCTCAGATTGCAGTGATAGAAGCTCAAGGGCCGGTATTAGAGAACATAAACCTTACAGCCACAGAGGTATGCAAAGCGCTGATGGATTTAGATGTTCATAAAGCTACAGGTCCTGATGACATATCCCCTCATGTGCTTAAAAAATGCGCAAACACAATATCAGTGGCACTAAGTATCATATTTAAGGAGTCACTGGAGTCGGGGGAGATTCCAAGATGCTGGAAACAAGCAAATGTGATACCTATCTTCAAAAAGGGAAGGAGGGATACGGCTCTGAACTATAGACCAGTTTCCTTGACCAGCATAGTTTGCAAACTTATGGAGAAACTACTAAGGAAACATATCTCTCTTCACTTGGAATCCTTCAACTTTTTGTCAGTGAGGCAACATGGCTTCAGAGAAGGAAGATCAACGGTAACAAACTTATTAGAATTTTATGATGAGGTAAGCCAAATCTTACAGGAAAGAGAGGGCTGGGCAGATTGCATATTCCTAGACTTCCAGAAAGCGTTTGACACTGTTCCACATGGGAGACTTATTAGGAAGCTGCAATCAATGGCTAGAATAGGTGGAAATGTCTTGGAATGGATAAAAACTTACTTAGAAGGAAGGGAACAGAGGGTTAGAGTAAGACACTCAGTGTCTGAATGGAGAAGAGTTAGTAGTGGAGTTCCACAGGGTTCAGTTTTAGGGCCACTTTTGTTCCTTGTATATGTAAATGACCTACCAGAGTGTGTAAATTCATTCATGAATATGTTTGCAGATGATGCAAAGATTGTGAAGAAAGTAAAAAACGAGAACAATGGTAGAGAACTTCAGGAGGATCTAAATAATCTGCATGAGTGGTCAGAAAAGTGGCTAATGAAATTCAATACCTCAAAATGTAAGGTAATGAGAATGGGTACAAGTGCAAGAAGGCCCAAGCTTGACTACTCGGTGGCTGGAGTACAACTTCAAGAGACAGAAAATGAGAGAGATCTAGGAGTAAACATACTGGCAGATTTGTCTCCAGAAATACATATAAATGGCGTAGTAAGGGCAGCATATGCAT
This sequence comes from Halocaridina rubra, assembly GCA_037179515.1. NCBI lineage: Eukaryota > Metazoa > Arthropoda > Malacostraca > Decapoda > Atyidae > Halocaridina > Halocaridina rubra. Next base: position 34,469 of record JAXCGZ010022784.1, on the reverse strand, counting down.
TCTTATCAAATGTAAGGGTAGCCTTCAGGCACATGGACAAGGAAATGTTCAGAAATATTTATGTAACCTATGTGAGGCCAAAACTGGAATATGCAGCCCCCTTTTGGAATCCGCACTTGAAAAAGCACATAGCTAAACTTGAAAAAGTTCAAAGACATGCCACGAAACTGGTGCCAGAAATACGCAATCTCGGTTATGATGAGAGGCTGAGGGAATTAGACTTGCCATCACTCGAAGCTAGAAGAGTAAGGGGGGATATGGTGACAGTCTTTAAATTCCTTCATGGTTATGATAGAGTGGATAGGGATCGATATTTCGATATGGCTGGCTCTAGAACTAGAGGTCATAGTTTGAAGCTTCGTAAGAAAACTTGTTTGCAGGATGTAAGGAAATACTTTTTCAGTGTAAGAGTAGTTGATAATTGGAATTCGCTAAGCGAGGAGGTAGTTAATGCTATCTCAATCCATAGTTTTAAAGACAGGTATGATAAGTATCACTAAGTCTAAAAATGGAACCGATCAGGAGACGGGAAGATACGAGCTTTGGGCTCTTTCCCGTAAACACAATTAGGTAATCACAATTAGGTAATCACACACACACACACACACACACACACACACACACACACACACACACACACACACACACACACTTCTTTGCAGGATGTAAGGAAGTACTTTTTCAGTGTAAGAGTAGTTGAAAATTGGAATTGGCTAAGCGAGGAGGTAGTTAATGCTATCTCAATCCATAGTTTTAAGGACAGGTATGATAAGTATGACTAAGTATAAACTGGACCCGATCATGAGACGGGAAGATACGAGCTTTGGGCTCTTTCCCGTAAACACAATTAGGGAATCACAATTAGGTAATCACACACACATGTAAGGGTAGCCTTCAGGCACATGGACAAGGAAATGTTCAGAAATATTTATGTAACCTATGTGAGGCCAAAACTGGAATATGCAGCCCCCTTTTGGAATCCGCACTTGAAAAAGCACATAGCTAAGCTTGAAAAAGTTCAAAGACATGCCACGAAACTGGTGCCAGAAATACGCAATCTCAGTTATGATGAGAGGCTGAGGGAATTAGACTTACCATCACTCGAAGCTAGAAGAGTGAGGTTGGGATATGGTGACAGTCTTTAAATTCCTTCATGGTTATGATAGAGTGGATAGGGATCGATATTTTGATATGGCAGGCTCTAGAACTAGAGGTCATAGTTTGAAGCTTGGTAAGAAAACTTCTTTGCAGGATGTAAGGAAATACTTTTTCAGTGTAAGAGTAGTTGATAATTGGAATTCGCTAAGCGAGGAGGTAGTTAATGCTATCTCAATCCATAGTTTTAAGGACAGGTATGATAAGTATGACTAAGTATAAAATGGAACTGATCAGGAGATGGGAAGATACGACCTTTGGGCTCTTTCCCGTAAACACAATTAGGTAATCAATTAGGTAATCACACACACACACACACACACACACACACACACACACACACACACACACACACACACACACACACACACTTCTTTGCAGGATGTAAGGAAGTACTTTTTCAGTGTAAGAGTAGTTGAAAATTGGAATTGGCTAAGCGAGGAGGTAGTTAATGCTATCTCAATCCATAGTTTTAAGGACAGGTATGATAAGTATGACTAAGTATAAACTGGACCCGATCAGGAGACGGGAAGATACGAGCTTTGGGCTCTTTCCCGTAAACACAATTAGGGAATCACAATTAGGTAATCACACACACATGTAAGGGTAGCCTTCAGGCACATGGACAAGGAAATGTTCAGAAATATTTATGTAACCTATGTGAGGCCAAAACTGGAATATGCAGCCCCCTTTTGGAATCCGCACTTGAAAAAGCACATAGCTAAGCTTGAAAAAGTTCAAAGACATGCCACGAAACTGGTGCCAGAAATACTCAATCTCAGTTATGATGAGAGGCTGAGGGAATTAGACTTACCATCACTCGAAGCTAGAAGAGTGAGGTTGGGATATGGTGACAGTCTTTAAATTCCTTCATGGTTATGATAGAGTGGATAGGGATCGATATTTTGATATGGAGAGGCTCTAGAACTAGAGGTCATAGTTTGAAGCTTGGTAAGAAAACTTCTTTGCAGGATGTAAGGAAATACTTTTTCAGTGTAAGAGTAGTTGATAATTGGAATTCGCTAAGCGAGGAGGTAGTTAATGCTATCTCAATCCATAGTTTTAAGGACAGGTATGATAAGTATGACCAAGTATAAAATGGAACTGATCAGGAGATGGGAAGATACGACCTTTGGGCTCTTTCCCGTAAACACAATTAGGTAATCAATTAGGTAATCACACACACACACACACACACACACACACACACACACACACACACACACACACACACACACACACACACTTCTTTGCAGGATGTAAGGAAGTACTTTTTCAGTGTAAGAGTAGTTGAAAATTGGAATTGGCTAAGCGAGGAGGTAGTTAATGCTATCTCAATCCATAGTTTTAAGGACAGGTATGATAAGTATGACTAAGTATAAACTGGACCCGATCAGGAGACGGGAAGATACGAGCTTTGGGCTCTTTCCCGTAAACACAATTAGGTAATCACAATTAGGTAATCACACACACATGTAAGGGTAGCCTTCAGGCACATGGACAAGGAAATGTTCAGAAATATTTATGTAACCTATGTGAGGCCAAAACTGGAATATGCAGCCCCCTTTTGGAATCCGCACTTGAAAAAGCACATAGCTAAGCTTGAAAAAGTTCAAAGACATGCCACGAAACTGGTGCCAGAAATACGCAATCTCAGTTATGATGAGAGGCTGAGGGAATTAGACTTACCATCACTCGAAGCTAGAAGAGTGAGGTTGGGATATGGTGACAGTCTTTAAATTCCTTCATGGTTATGATAGAGTGGATAGGGATCGATATTTTGATATGGCAGGCTCTAGAACTAGAGGTCATAGTTTGAAGCTTGGTAAGAAAACTTCTTTGCAGGATGTAAGGAAATACTTTTTCAGTGTAAGAGTAGTTGATAATTGGAATTCGCTAAGCGAGGAGGTAGTTAATGCTATCTCAATCCATAGTTTTAAGGACAGGTATGATAAGTATGACTAAGTATAAAATGGAACTGATCAGGAGATGGGAAGATACGACCTTTGGGCTCTTTCCCGTAAACACAATTAGGTAATCACACACACACACACACACACACACACACACACACACACACACACACACACACACTTCTTTGCAGGATGTAAGGAAGTACTTTTTCAGTGTAAGAGTAGTTGAAAATTGGAATTGGCTAAGCGAGGAGGTAGTTAATGCTATCTCAATCCATAGTTTTAAGGACAGGTATGATAAGTATGACTAAGTATAAACTGGACCCGATCAGGAGACGGGAAGATACGAGCTTTGGGCTCTTTCCCGTAAACACAATTAGGTAATCACACACACATGTAAGGGTAGCCTTCAGGCACATGGACAAGGAAATGTTCAGAAATATTTATGTAACCTATGTGAGGCCAAAACTGGAATATGCAGCCCCCTTTTGGTATCCGCACTTGAAAAAGCACATAGCTAAGCTTGAAAAAGTTCTAAGACATGCCACGAAACTGGTGCCAGAAATACGCAATCTCAGTTATGATGAGAGGCTGAGGGAATTAGACTTACCATCACTCGAAGCTAGAAGAGTGAGGGGGGGATATGGTGACAGTCTTTAAATTCCTTCATGGTTATGATAGAGTGGATAGGGATCGATATTTTGATATGGCAGGCTCTAGAACTAGAGGTCATAGTTAGCTTGGTAAGAAAACTTCTTTGCAGGATGTAAGGAAATACTTTTTCAGTGTAAGAGTAGTTGATAATTGGAATTCGCTAAGCGAGGAGGTAGTTAATGCTATCTCAATCCATAGTTTTAAGGACAGGTATGATAAGTATGACTAAGTATAAAATGGAACCGATCAGGAGATGGGAAGATTCGAGCTTTGGGCTCTTTCCCGTAAACACAATTAGGTAATCGCACACACACACACACACACACACACACACACACACACACACACACACACACACACACACACACACACACACACACACACACCGCGCGTTCAGTGACACACGGAATTGCTCCTCTTAAATTTTTAACTGTTTCGAGTGACTAAAGTTCTTAGTGGAAAACTTTACCATAATTTCCATAAATCTGAAATCCTGCAGAGTATTGTGAGTACAAAAACTAATATTTGTTGTAAGACGAGACTGTTCATATTAAAGGAAAAAAAATTGAGAACTTTTTCGTGAGGAAGAGAGAGAAGCTGCCGTCCAGTTTCTGCCTTGAGGGAAATCTAGAAGAGTTGCCAGAGGTGGAGCCATCACATCACATTACCTAATTTTTTGTGTAAACTGGGGAAAGCTCTTAAGCCGTTTTACCTGATCCTGTGGTTCTATATATTGTTAAAATCAGTATCCTTCCCATTTATATTAACTAGTTAGTTAGTTTGATACACGAAAAAATTGAATAATAAAAGAAAAAAAATTACCAAATACCCACCTGTCAACAGTACTGAGTTAAGTTGCCAAGTAGTACAGCAGTCCTATTTTCTTCATTTTTTTTGCTTTTCTTTTAGCTTTCTCTTTTACTATTTTGTTATTTTGTATATATATTGAGTTAAATGTAAAGTCTAAATCCCGTGATAACATATCTTGGTTAGCAAGTCAGTTTATCAGTTAGGAAGAATATATAACAGAAACAGGTGGGTGCCACCTTGAATGCAAATTCGAATTTTCCTTCAGGTTTGACTTTTGTTTTTCTTTTTCTTTTTATACTTAAATTACCATGGTCAAGTTTTTAGGTTAAGATGTGTGTTACCAGAAAGGAGACAAACTGAGTCACTAAATAGCACTTATATGGAGATATAAAAATTCTGTGTGAAGGTAAATTAGAAGTTTTTCTCTTTTCTTTTTTTTTTCCTCTCTCGTCTTCTTTCTATATTCTGTGAGAGGGAGAACATAAAAATGAAGCCATCTCTGTCCCAAACCTCTCCCACCCATGGGTCGGGAGAAGGGGTAGTCATCAGAGGACTTAAACAGAGAATCAAGAAGTTAGAGGAAATGGTTATAAGCCTTGATGATAAAATTCGGAATATGGATGGAGAAATGAAAGAGAATGAAACACTCAGAGAACAAATAAGATCTTTGGAGGAAGCAAATAAAGCACAAGGGCAGGAGAGAAAGGAACTAGAAAAAAGAATAAAGAAGCTGGAAGGGGAAAAGAGTCAACTAGAATCTAAAATTTCTAAACAAGAAGATAAAAACAAACAGCTAAATGACAACCTAAAGGAATTAGATGTTAGTTCACTGCTCTCTTCTGAGAGAGACGAGATTGCTGCTTGGAATGTTCAGATTAAGGAAAACATTGAACAGTTCAGAAAAGAGTTCCAGGAGCTGAATATGGAAAATGATGCCATGAAAACGTCCTTTGCTGATGCACTAAAGGGGAATGTGGCAGTAAAAGAGGCTGTAAAGGTGGTGGCACTGGAAAACATACAAACAGTTGACTATAAAGAGACAGTAATCGAAAAAATGAAAGACGTTGTGATGGAAAGGGCAAACCCACTCATCAGACAGGCACTTGATAAGGAGAAGACAGTGGTAATCTCAGGCATAAGTGAATCCCAGGAGCCAACATGGCAGGGGAGACTTGAAGAAAATAAAGCTAACGTTGTAGACCTGATAAGAAAGCTTGGAGTAGTATGTGGTCCTGAGGATATTGTAAACATACACCAACTAGGTAAATATTCGAGGGAAGGAAAGCCGAGACCAGCAAAAGTAACCTTTGAGAGAGGGGAGACATGTAGGGAAATATTGTTGAGAAAAAAAAGTCTAAAAGACCTTCAAGAATGCAAAGAAGTGTTCATTAGACGATACAGAACACAGGAAGAGATGGGAAAGATCAAAAACTTGTTGCAAGAGGCAAGAAGGTTAAATGATGAAAGAAATGAAGAAGAGAAGAAAAATTTTCGTTACAGAATACTTCCAGACAAAGGGGAGATAAAGAAGATAATGACAGAAGATCAGGGGATGGGGCCTCATTAAGACTGTTATACACAAATGCTGATGGCTTAGCTGGTAAGGCAGTAGAATTAAAAGATAGGATTCACAACAGTAAGGCAGATATAGTAGCAATTACAGAGACTAAGTTGAGTGAGGACATAAACAGTGTCACAGTTTTTCCTAAGGGCTTCAGAATACTAAGGGTCGAAAGATCTGAGAGGACTGGTGGAGGGATAGCACTGCTCATAAGTGAGAGGATTCAAGTTGAAGAAATAAACTTGGCTATAGAAAGTGAGTTCAGGGAATTTCTTGTTGCTCGCATAAATACTGGGTCAGAGAGCATTATAATAACTGTTGTATACAACCCACCAAGGAACCAAAATAGGCTTGAAATTTATGAGGAAAGTCATATAGGTACGATTGAAGTCATAAACTCAGTTGTTAACATGGCGCGGGAGAAAAAATGTAGGATTTTGATTATGGGAGACTTTAATCATAAAGAGATAGATTGGATAAATCTTGACCCACACAGTGGTGAGGACTCATTTGGGGCAAGATTCCTAGATTGCGTACAAGGGAATTTCCTACACCAACATGTAATGGAACCAACAAGAGCCATGGGTGGGGATGAGCCATCACTACTTGATCTGGTGTTCACAGATAATGTGTTGGATATTGAAAATATTGAGTATGAACCACCAATTGGAAAGAGTGACCACTGTGTGTTGTTGATGGAGTATATCATTGAAGACATTCTTCCTGAGAGTAGAGGCACTGAGGACATGAGGAGGAACTATCCAAAAGGAGATTACATCAAAATGAATGAGCTTTTTGCAGTTATTGACTGGAGAACCTTATTTTACAACAAATCTGTACAAGAAATGTATGACATCTTTTGTGAGAAATATGGGAAGATAGTAGATTGCTGCATACCTGTCACTAAAGTAGGTGTAATTCATGCCAGAGAGAAATGGTTCGATAATGGGTGTAAAAGAGCTAAGGAGTGGAGAGAGAAATGCTGGAAAAGGTATAGGAGGAGAAAAAACATAAATGCCTGGCAAACCTACAAAAGAGCAAGAAATGACTACCTAAGTAAAAGGAGAGAGGCAGAGAGAGATTATGAGAGGGACATCACCAGGAAGGCTAAAGAAAATCCCAAGCTTTTCCACAGCTTTATCAGAGGAAAACTGAAGGTAAAAGAACAGGTTTTAAGGCTAAAGAGAGCGGATGGAAGCATCACTGAGACGGACGAAGAGATCTGCAAAGAATTGAACAAGGAGTTTCAGTCAGTATTTACAGTAGAAAATACCCCACCCCCTCAGATTGCAGTGATAGAAGCTCAAGGGCCAGTATTAGAGAACATCAACCTTACAGCCACAGAGGTATGCAAAGCGCTGATGGATTTAGATGTTCATAAAGCTACAGGTCCTGATGACATATCCCCTCATGTGCTTAAAAAATGCGCAAGCACAATATCAGTGGCACTAAGTATCATATTTAAGGAGTCACTGGAGTCGGGGGAGATTCCAAGATGCTGGAAACAAGCAAATGTGATACCTATCTTCAAAAAGGGAAGGAGGGATACGGCTCTGAACTATAGACCAGTTTCCTTGACCAGCATAGTTTGCAAAGTTATGGAGAAACTACTAAGGAAACATATGTCTCTTCACTTGGAATCCTTCAACTTTTTGTCAGTGAGGCAACATGGCTTCAGAGAAGGAAGATCAACAGTAACAAACTTATTAGAATTTTATGATGAGGTAAGCCAAATCTTACAGGAAAGAGAGGGCTGGGCAGATTGCATATTCCTAGACTTCCAGAAAGCGTTTGACACTGTTCCACATGGGAGACTTATTAGGAAGCTGCAATCAATGGCTAGAATAGGTGGAAATGTCTTGGAATGGATAAAAACTTACTTAGAAGGAAGGGAACAGAGGGTTAGAGTAAGACACTCAGTGTCTGAATGGAGAAGAGTTAGTAGTGGAGTTCCACAGGGTTCAGTTTTAGGGCCACTTTTGTTCCTTGTATATGTAAATGACCTACCAGAGTGTGTAAATTCATTCATGAATATGTTTGCAGATGATGCAAAGATTGTGAAGAAAGTAAAAAACGAGAACAATGGTAGAGAACTTCAGGAGGATCTAAATAATCTGCATGAGTGGTCAGAAAAGTGGCTAATGAAATTCAATACCTCAAAATGTAAGGTAATGAGAATGGGTACAAGTGCAAGAAGGCCCAAGCTTGACTACTCGGTGGCTGGAGTACAACTTCAAGAGACAGATAATGAGAGAGATCTAGGAGTAAACATACTGGCAGATTTGTCTCCAGAAATACATATAAATGGCGTAGTAAGGGCAGCATATGCATTCTTATCAAATGTAAGGGTAGCCTTCAGGCACATGGACAAGGAAATGTTCAGAAATATTTATGTAACCTATGTGAGGCCAAAACTCGAATATGCAGCCCCCTTTTGGAATCCGCACTTGAAAAAGCACATAGCTAAGCTTGAAAAAGTTCAAAGACATGCCACGAAACTGGTGCCAGAAATACGCAATCTCGGTTATGATGAGAGGCTGAGGGAATTAGACTTGCCATCACTCGAAGCTAGAAGAGTAAGGGGGGATATGGTGACAGTCTTTAAATTCCTTCATGGTTATGATAGAGTGGATAGGGATCGATATTTCGATATGGCTGGCTCTAGAACTAGAGGTCATAGTTTGAAGCTTCGTAAGAAAACTTGTTTGCAGGATGTAAGGAAATACTTTTTCAGTGTAAGAGTAGTTGATAATTGGAATTCGCTAAGCGAGGAGGTAGTTAATGCTATCTCAATCCATAGTTTTAAGGACAGGTATGATAAGTATGACTAAGTCTAAAAATGGAACCGATCAGGAGACGGGAAGATACGAGCTTTGGGCTCTTTCCCGTAAACACAATTAGGTAATCACACACACACACACACACACACACACACACACACACACACACACACACACACACCACACACACACACACACACACACACACCACTCTATCATTCCTTTCTGGTTATGATAGAGTGGATAGGGATCGATATTTTGATATAGCTCGCTCTAGAACTAGGGGTCATAGTTTGAAGCTTCGTAAGAAAACTTCTTCGCAGGATGTAAGGAAATACTTTTTCAGTGTAAGAGTAGTTGATAATTGGAATTCGCTAAGCGAGGAGGTAGTTAATGCTATCTCAATCCATAGTTTTAAGGACAGGTATGATAAGTATCACTAAGTATAAAATGGAAGCGATCTGGAGACGGGAAGATACGAGCTTTGGGCTCTTTCCCGTAAACACAATTAGGTAATCACAATTAGGTAATCACACACACACACACTCTCTCTCTCTCTCTCTCTCTCTGGAGTCAGGGGAGATTCCAAGAGCTGAAAACAAGCAAACGTGATACCTATTTTCAAAAAGGGAAGGAGGGATACGGCTCTGAACTATAGACCAGTTTCCTTGACCAGCATAGTTTGCAAAGTTATGGAGAAACTACTTAGGAAACATATCTCTCTTCACTTGGAATCCTTCAACTTTTTGTCAGTGAGGCAACATGGCTTCAGAGAAGGTAGATCAACAGTGTGAAGAAAGTAGGAAACGAGAACAATGGTAGAGAACTTCAGGAAGATATAAATAGTGCATGAGTAGTCTGAAAAATGGCTAATGAAATTCAGTACTTCAAAATGTAAGGTAATGAGAATGGGTACAAGTGTAAGAAGGCCCAAGTTTGACTACTCGGTGGCTGGAGCACAACTTCAAGAGACAGAAAATGAGAGAGATCTAGGAGTAAACATACTGGCAGATTTGTATCCAGAAATACATATAAATGGTATAGTAAGGGCAGCATATGCATTCTTATCAAATGTAAGGGTAGCCCTCAGGCACATGGACAAGGAAATGTTCAGAAATATTTATTTAACCTATGTGAGGCTAAAACTGGAATATGCAGCCCCCTTTTGGAATCCGCACTTGAAAAAGCACATAGCTAAGCTTGAAAAAGTTCAAAGACATGCCACGAAACTGGTTCCAGAAATACGCAATCTGAGTTATGATGAGAGGCTAAGGTAATTAGACTTACCATCACGCGAAGCTAGAAGACTGAGGAGGAATATGGTGACAGTCTTTAAATTCCTTCATGGTTATGATAGAGTGGATAGGGATCGATATTTTGATATGGCAGGCTCTAGAACTAGAGGTCATAGTTTGAAGCTTCGTAAGAAATCGCCTTTGCAGGATGTAAGGAAATACTTTTTCAGTGTAAGAGTAGTTGATAATTGGAATTCGCTAAGCGAGGAGGTAGTTAATGCTATCTCAATTCATAGTTTAAAGAACAGGTATGATAAGTATCACTAAGTCTAAAATGGAACCGATGAGGAGACGGGAAGATACGAGCTTTGGGCTCTTTCCCGTAAACACAATTAGGTAATCACACACACACACACACACACACACACACACACACACACACACCCAATGTGAGGCAACATGGCTTCAGAAAAGGTAGATCAACAGTAACAAACTTATTAGAATTTTATGATGAGGTAAGCCAAATCTTACAGGAAAGAGAGGGGTATGCAGATTGCATATTCCTAGACTTCCAGAAAGTGTTTGACACTGTTCCACATGGGAGACTTATTAGGAAGCTGCAAGCAATGGCTAGAATAGGTGGAAATGTCTTGAAATGGATAAAAACTTACTCAGAAGGAAGGGAACAGAGGGTTAGAGTAAGACACTCAGTGTCTGAATTGAAAAGAGTTAGTAGTGGAGTTCCACAGGGTTCAGTTTTAGGGCCACTTTTGTTCCTTGTATATATAAATGACCTACCAGAGTCTGTAAATTCATTCATGAATATGTTTGCAGGTGATGCAAAGATTGTGAAGAAAGTATGAAACGAGAACAATGGTAGAGAACTTCAGGAAGATCTAAATAGTCTGCATGAGTGGTCTGAAAAGTGCCTAATGAAATTCAGTACTTCAAAATGTAAGGTAATGAGAATGGGTACAAGTGCAAGAAGGCCCAAGCTTGACTACTCGGTGGCTGGAGTAGAACTTCAAGAGACAGAAAATGAGAGAGATCTAGGAATAAACATACTGCCAGATTTGTCTCCAGAAATACATATAAATGGCATAGTAAGGGCAGCATATGCATTCTTATCAAATGTATGGGTAGCCTTCATGCACATTGTGAGGCCAAAACTGGAATATGCAGCCCCCTTTAGGAATCCACACTTGAAAAAGCACATAGCTAAGCTTGAAAAAGTTCAAAGACATGCCACTAAACTGGTGCCAGAAATACGTAATCTCCGTTATTATGAGAGGCTGAGGGAATTAGACTTACCATCACTCAAAGCTAGAAGATTGAGGGGGGCTATGGTGACAGTCTTTAAATTCCTTCATGGTTATGATAGAGTGGATAGTGATCAATATTTTGATATGGCAGGCTCTAGAACTAGAGGTCATAGTTTGAAGCTTTGTAAGAAATCTTTTTTGCAGGATGTAAGGAAATACTTTTTCAGTGTAAGAGTAGTTGATATTTGGAATTGGCTAAGCGAGGAGGTAGTTAATGCTATCTCAATCAATAGTTTTAAGGACAGGTATGATAAGTATCACTAAGTACAAAATGGAACCGATCATGAAACGGGGAGATACGTGCTTTGGGCTCTTTCCCGTAAACGCAATTAGGTAATCACAATTAGGTAATCACACACACACACACGCACAGAGAGGGAGAGAGAAAGAGAGAGGGAGGGGTAAGCGGAATCTTACAGGAAAGAGAGGGCTGGGCTGATTGCATGTTCCTAGACTTCCAGAAAGCATTAAACTCTGTCCCACAAGGGAGACTTATTAAGAAGCTGCAAGAACGGGTGGAAATGTCTTGATATCGATAAATGCATACTTAGAAGGAAGAGAGCAGAGGATTAGAGTAAGATACTCAGTGTCTGAATGGAGAAAAGTTAGTAGTTGGGTTCCCCAGGGTTCAGTTTTAGGGCCACTTTTGTTCCTTGTATTTGCAAATGACCTACCAGAGCCTGTAAATTCATTCATGAATATGTTTGCTGGTGATGCAAAGATTGTGAAGAATTTAAGAAACGAGAACAATGGTAGTGAACTTCAGGAAGATCTAAATAGTATGCATGAGTGGTCAGAAAAGAGGCTAATGAAACTGAATATAGTGTTACCCCGGTTATTCGCGTTGCTTGGTTCGCGTGCTCATTGTGACACCAGGATGGGCCAAAAAATGATAAAATTAAGCAGACTTTATCAGGTTATAAAGAGAAACAGAGATGGAGACTGTAATGACCTGTCAGATGTGAAGGGATTATAAAAGATGTGTAATGAATATCCAGCTCTCTGCTGGGTTTTAATATACCTCTGCATTACTTTCATGATGTCTATTCCAATAATTCTGCTTAGATCTTATTATTATTATTATTATTATTATTATTATTATTATTATTATTATTATTATTATTATTATTTTTTTATTATTATTATTATTATTATTATTATTATTATTATTATTATTATCATTGGCAACAATAATTTTCCTTTGATGATAATTGTGGAGATTATTGTCATCATCATCATTATTATTATTATTAAGGGCTCATCATTGTTTGTATATCTTTTGGTTTATTTAATAACTGTGTAAAGTGCCCCTCCCTAGTTGGCTGGGACAAAGAGAGTGTGGGGGGTTGGGTAGAATAGAATGTTTGAGAGAGAGAGAGAGAGAGAGAGAGAGAGAGAGAGAGAGAGAGAGAGAGAGAGAGAGAAAGAGAAAGAGAGAGAGAGAGAGAGAGAGAGTGAGAGAGAGAGAGAATCTTTAAGTAACTCTTGTTCATTCAACCAAAACTACATTATTTATAGTAAAAATAATGGTTTAATTACGATTCCGTAGTAATAATGATGATGATAATAATAATAATAATAATAATGACAATAATAATAATAATAATAATAATAATAATAATAATAATAATAATAATAATAATGATAATAATAATAATGATAATAATAATCTCCCCAATCATCATCAAAGGAATATTATTGTTGCCAATAATAATAATAATAATAATAATAGTAATAATAATAATAATAATAATAATAATAATAATAATAATAATAATAATAATAATAATAATAAGATCTAAGGAGAAGTTTTAGAATAGACATCATGAAGGTAATGCAGAGGTATAGTAAACCCAGCATAGAGCTGGATATTCATTACACATCTTTTATAATCCCTTCATATCTGACAGGTCATCACACTCCATCTCTGTTTCTCTTTACAGCCTGATAAAGGCCGTTTTATTTTATAATTTTTGGCCTGTCCTGGTGTCATAATCATCTTTATTTTTATTTATTTATTTATTTTTTTAAAGGCTGATCCTACTTCGCGATTTTCCTGGTTTACGCCGGGTCCCGGAACCGAACTACCGCGATAAGGTAGGCAACACTGTACTTCAAAATGTAAGGTATTGAAAGTGGGTACAAGTGCAAGAAGGCCCAAGCTTGACTACTTGGTGGCAGGAGTAGAACTTCAACAGATAGAGAATGAGAGAGATCTAGGAGTTAAGATACTGGCCGATTTGTCTCCAGAAATGCATATAAATGGCATAGTAATGGTAGCATATGCTTTCGTAGCAAGTGTAAGGGTAGCTTTCAGGCACATGGACAAGGAAATGTTCAAAAATATTTATGTAACATATCTGAGGCCAAAATGTGAATATGCAGCCCCCTTTTGAAATCCACACTTGAAAGAGCACGTAGTTAAGCTGGAAAAAGCTCAAAGACATGCCATGAAACTGGTGCCAGAAATACGCAATCTCAGTTCCGATGAAATGCTGAGGGAATTAGACTTACCATCACTTGAAGCTAGAAGATTGAGTCGGGATATGGTGACAGTTTTTAAATTCCTTCATGGTTATGACAGAGTGGATAGGGATCGAAATTTTGATATGGCTAGCACTAAGAGTAGATGTCATAGTTTGAAGCCACGTAAGAAAACTTCTTTGCAGGATGTATGAAGTACTTTTTTAGTGTAAGAGTAGTTGATAATTGGAATTCACTAAGTGAGGATGTAGTTAATACTAACTCAATCCAGAGTTTTAAGGACAGGTATGATAAGTATCAGTAAGTACAAAATGGAACCGATCAGGAGACGGGAAGTTACGAGCTAGTGGCTCTTTCCTGTAAGCACAATTAGGTAATTACAGTCAGGAAATTACACACACACACAAAACTGAGTATGAACCACCAATTGGAAAGCGTGTGTTGTTGATGGAGTACATTATTTCATTGAAGATGTTCTGCCCGAGAGTAGAGGCAATGAAGACATGAGGAGGAGCTATCCGAAAGGAGATTACATCAAAATGAATGAGCTTTTTACAGTTTTTGACTGGAGGACCTTATTTTACAACAAATCTGTGCAAGAAATGCACATCATCTTTTGGGAGAAATATTAGATGGTAGTATATTGCTGCATACCTGTCACTAAAGTAGGTGTAATTCATGTCAGAGAGAAATGGTTCGATAATGAGTGTTAAAGAGCTAAGGAGTGGAGAGACAAATGCTGGAAAAGGTATAGGAAGAGAAATAACATAAATTCCTGGCAAACCTACAAAAGAGAGATAAATTGTTACCTAAGTAACAGAAGAGAGTCAGAGAGAGACTATAAAAGGGACATCACCAGGAAGGCTAAAGAAAACCCCAAGCTTTTCCACAGCTTTATCAGAGGAAAACTGAAGGTAAAAGAACAGGTTTTAAGTCTTAAGAGAGCGGTTGGAAGCATCACTGCAAAGAATTGAACGAGAAGTTTCAGTCAGTACTTACAGTAGAAAATACCCCACCTCCTCAGATTGCAGAGACAGTAGCTCATGGGCCGGTATTAGAGAATATCATCCTTTCAGCCACAGAGGTATACAAAGCACTGATGGAGTTACATGTCCATAAAGCTACAGGTCCTGATGATATATCCCCTCATGTACTTAAAAAATGCGCAAACTCAATATCAGTGTACTACGTATCATATTTAAGAAGACACTGGAGTCTGGGGAGATTTCAAGATGCTGGAAACAAGCGAACGTAATACCTATCTTCAAAAAGGGAAGGAGGTATATGGCTCTAAACTATAGACCAGTTTCCTTGACCAGCATAGTTTGCAAAGTTATGGAGACATATCTCTCTTCACTTGGAATCCTTCAACCTTTTGTCAGTGAGACAACATGGCTTCAGAGAAGGTAGATCAACAGTAACAAACTTATTAGAATTTTATGATGAGGTAAGCCGAATCTTACAGAAAAGAGATGGCTGGGCAGATTGCATATTCCCAGACTTTCAGAAAGCATTTAACACTGTCCCACACTGGAGACTTAACAAGAAGCTGCAAAAGATGGCTAAAATAGGTGGAAATGTCTTGGAATGGATAAACACTTACTTAGAAGGAAGAGAACAGAGTAAGACACTCAGTGCCTGAATGGAGAAGAGTTAGTAGTGGAGTTCCATAGGGTTCAGTTTTAGGGCCACTTTTTAGTCCTTGTATATGTATATGACCTACCAACATGTAAATTAATTCATAAATATATTTGCAAATTATGCAAAGATTGTGAAGGAAGTAAAAAATGAGAACAATGGTAGAGAACTTCTGGAAGATCTAAATAGTCTGCATGACTGGACAGAAAAGTGGCAAATGAAATTCAATATTTAAGAATGTAAGGTAATGATAATAGGTACAAGTGCCAGAAGACTGAAGCTTGACTACTCGGTGGCAGGAGTAGAACTTCAAGAGACAGAGAATGAGAGATATCTAGGAGTAAACATACTGGCAGATTTGTCACCAGAAATACATATAAATGGCATAGTAAGGGCAGCATATGCTTTCATATCAAATGTAAGGGAAGCCTTCATGCACATGGACAAGGAAATATTCAGAAATATTTATGTAACCTATGTGAGGCCAAAACTGGAATATGCAGCCCCCTTTTGGAATCCGCACTTGGAAAAAGCACGTAGCTAAGCTTGAAAAAGTTCACAGACATGCCACGAAACTGGTGCCAGAAATATGTAATCTCAGTTATGATGAGAGGCTGAGGTAATTAGACTTACCATCACTCGAGGCCAGAAGATTGAGAGGGGGATATGGTGACAGTCTTTAAAATCTTTCATGTTTATAATAGAGTGGATAGGGATCGATATTTTGATATGGCTGGCTCTAGAACTAGAGGTCATAGTTTGAAGCTTCGTAAGAAAACTTCTTTGCAGGATGTAAGGAAGTACTTTTTCAGTGTAAGAGTAGTTGATAATTGGAATTGGCAAAGCGAGGAGGTAGTTAATGCTATCTCAATCCATAGTTTTAAGGACAGGTATGATAAGTATCACTAACTTTAGAATGAACCGATCAGGAGACGGGAAGATACGAGATTTGGGCTCTTTCCTGTAAGCACAATTTGGTAATCACACACACACACACACACACTTAGGTAATCACAATTAGGTAATCACACACTTTTGTTCCTTGTATATGTAAATGACCTAGCAGAGTCTGTAAATTCATTCATGAATATGTTTGCAGATGATGCAAAGATTGTGAAGAAAGTAAAAAACGAGAACAATGGTAGAGAACTTCAGGAGGATCTAAATAATCTGCATGAGTGGTCAGAAAAGTGGCTAAAGAAATTCAATACTTCAAAATGTAAGGTAATGAGAATGGGTACAAGTTCAAGAAGGCCCAAGCTTGACTACTCGGTGGCTGGAGTAGAACTTCAAGAGACAGAAAATGAGAGAGATCTAGGTAAGGGTAGCCTTCAGGCACATGGACAAGGAAATGATCAGAAATATTTATGTAACCTATGTGAGGCCAAAACTGGAATATGCAGCCCCCTTTTGGAATCCGCACTTGAAAAAGCACATAGCTAAGCTTGAAAAAGTTCAAAGACATGCCACGAAACTGGTGCCAGAAATACGCAATCTCAGTTATGATGAGAGGCTGAGGGAATTAGACTTACCATCACTCGAAGCTAGAAGAGTGAGGGGGGATATGGTGACAGTCTTTAAATTCCTTCATGGTTATGATAGAGTGGATAGGGATCGATATTTTGATATGGCTGGCTCTAGAACTAGAGGTCATAGTTTGAAGCTTGGTAAGAAAACTTCTTTGCAGGATGTAAGGAAATACTTTTTCAGTGTAAGAGTAGTTGATAATAGGAATTCGCTAAGCGAGGAGGTAGTTAATGCTATCTCAATCCATAGGTTTAAGGACAGGTATGATAAGTATCACTAAGTATAAAATGGAACCGATGAGGAGACGGGAAGATACGAACTTTGGGCTCTTTCCCGTAAACACAATTAGGTAATCACAATTAGGTAATCACACACACACACTTCCTAAGGGCTTCAGTATACTAAGGGTTGAAAGATCTGAGAGGACTGGTGGAGGGATAGCACTGCTCATAAGTGAAAGGATTCAAGTCGAAGAAATAAACTTGGCTATAGAAAGTGAGTTCAAGGAATTTCTTGTTGCTCGCATAAATACTGGGTCAGAGAGCATTATAATAACTGTTGTATACAACCCACCAAGGAACCAAAATAGGCTTGAAGTTTATGAGGAAAGTCATATAGGTACTATTGAAGTCATAAACTCAGTTGTTAACATGGCACGGGAAAAAAAATGTAGGATTTTGATTATGGGAGACTTTAATCATAAAGAGATAGATTGGATAAATCTTGACCCACACAGTGGTGAGGACTCATTTGGGGCAAGATTCCTAGATTGCGTACAAGGGAATTTCCTACACCAACAAGTTTTGGAACCAACAAGGGCCAGGGGTGGGGATGAGCCATCACTACTTGATCTAGTGTTCGCAGATAATGTGTTGGATATTGAAAAAATTGAGTATGAACCACCAATTGGAAAGAGTGACCACTGTGTGTTGTTGATGGAGTATATCATTGAAGATATTCTTCCTGAGAGTAGAGGCACTGAGGACATGAGGAGGAACTATCCGAAAGGAGATTACATCAAAATGAATGAGCTTTTTGCAGTTATTGACTGGAGAACCTTATTTTACAACAAATCTGTACAAGAAATGTATGACATCTTTTGTGAGAAATATGGGAAGATAGTAGATTGCTGCATACCTGTCACCAAAGTAGGTGTAATTCATGCCAGAGAGAAATGGTTCGATAATGGGTGTAAAAGAGCTAAGGAGTGGAGAGAGAAATGCTGGAAAAGTATAGGAGGAAAAAAAACATAAATGCCTGGCAAACCTACAAAAGAGCAAGAAATGACTACGTAAGTAAAAGGAGAGAGGCAGAGAGAGACTATGAGAGGGACATCACCAGGAAGGCTAAAGAAAATCCCAAGCTTTTCCACAGCTTTATCAGAGGAAAACTGAAGGTAAAAGAACAGGTTTTAAGGCTAAAGAGAGCGGATGGAAGCATCACTGAGACGGATGAAGAGATCTGCAAAGAATTGAACAAGGAGTTTCAGTCAGTATTTACAGTAGAAAATACCCCACCCCCTCAGATTGCAGTGATAGAAGCTCAAGGGCCGGTATTAGAGAACATCAACCTTACAGCCACAGAGGTATGCAAAGCGCTGATGGATTTAGATGTTCATAAAGCTACAGGTCCTGATGACATATCCCCTCATGTGCTTAAAAAATGTGCAAACACAATATCAGTGGCACTAAGTATCATATTTAAGGAGTCACTGGAGTCGGGGGAGATTCCAAGATGCTGGAAACAAGCAAATGTGATACCTATCTTCAAAAAGGGAAGGAGGGATACGGCTCTGAACTATAGAGCAGTTTCCTTGACCAGCATAGTTTGCAAAGTTATATAGAAACTACTAAGGAAACATATCTCTCTTCACTTGGAATCCTTCAACTTTTTGTCAGTGAGGCAACATGGCTTCAGAGAAGGTAGATCAACAGTAACAAACTTATTAGAATTTTATGTTGAGGTAAGCCGAATCTTACAGGAAATAGAGGGCTGGGCAGATTGCATATTCCTAGACTTCCAGAAAGCGTTTGACACTGTTCCACATGGGAGACTTATTAGGAAGCTGCAATCAATGGCTAGAATAGGTGGAAATGTTTTGGAATGGATAAAAACTTACTTAGCAGGAAGGGAACAGAGGGTTAGAGTAAGACAGTGTCTGAATGGAGAAGAGTTAGTAGTGGAGTTCCACAGGGTTCAGTTTTAGGGCCACTTTTGTTCCTTGTATATGTAAATGACCTACCAGAGTGTGTAAATTCATTCATGAATATGTTTGCAGATGATGCAAAGATTGTGAAGAAAGTAAAAAACGAGAACAATGGTAGAGAACTTCAGGAGGATCTAAATAATCTGCATGAGTGGTCAGAAAAGTGGCTAAAGAAATTCAATACTTCAAAATGTAAGGTAATGAGAATGGGTACAAGTTCAAGAAGGCCCAAGCTTGACTACTCGGTGGCTGGAGTAGAACTTCAAGAGACAGAAAATGAGAGAGATCTAGGTAAGGGTAGCCTTCAGGCACATGGACAAGGAAATGATCAGAAATATTTATGTAACCTATGTGAGGCCAAAACTGGAATATGCAGCCCCCTTTTGGAATCCGCACTTGAAAAAGCACATAGCTAAGCTTGAAAAAGTTCAAAGACATGCCACGAAACTGGTGCTAGAAATACGCAATCTCAGTTATGATGAGAGGCTGAGGGAATTAGACTTACCATCACTCGAAGCTAGAAGAGTGAGGGGGGATATGGTGACAGTCTTTAAATTCCTTCATGGTTATGATAGAGTGGATAGGGATCGATATTTTGATATGGCTGGCTCTAGAACTAGAGGTCATAGTTTGAAGCTTGGTAAGAAAACTTCTTTGCAGGATGTAAGGAAATACTTTTTCAGTGTAAGAGTAGTTGATAATAGGAATTCGCTAAGCGAGGAGGTAGTTAATGCTATCTCAATCCATAGTTTTAAGGACAGGTATGATAAGTATCACTAAGTATAAAATGGAACCGATGAGGAGACGGGAAGATACGAACTTTGGGCTCTCCCGTAAACACAATTAGGTAATCACAATTAGGTAATCACACACACACACTTCCTAAGGGCTTCAGTATACTAAGGGTTGAAAGATCTGAGAGGACTGGTGGAGGGATAGCACTGCTCATAAGTGAAAGGATTCAAGTCGAAGAAATAAACTTGGCTATAGAAAGTGAGTTCAAGGAATTTCTTGTTGCTCGCATAAATACTGGGTCAGAGAGCATTATAATAACTGTTGTATGCAACCCACCAAGGAACCAAAATAGGCTTGAAGTTTATGAGGAAAGTCATATAGGTACTATTGAAGTCATAAACTCAGTTGTTAACATGGCACGGGAAAAAAAATGTAGGATTTTGATTATGGGAGACTTTAATCATAAAGAGATAGATTGGATAAATCTTGACCCACACAGTGGTGAGGACTCATTCGGGGCAAGATTCCTAGATTGCGTACAAGGGAATTTCCTACACCAACAAGTTTTGGAACCAACAAGGGCCAGGGGTGGGGATGAGCCATCACTACTTGATCTAGTGTTCACAGATAATGTGTTGGATATTGAAAAAATTGAGTATGAACCACCAATTGGAAAGAGTGACCACTGTGTGTTGTTGATGGAGTATATCATTGAAGATATTCTTCCTGAGAGTAGAGGCACTGAGGACATGAGGAGGAACTATCCGAAATGATATTACATCAAAATGAATGAGCTTTTTGCAGTTATTGACTGGAGAACCTTATTTTACAACAAATCTGTACAAAAAATGTATGACATCTTTTGTGAGAAATATGGGAAGATAGTAGATTGCTGCATACCTGTCACCAAAGTAGGTGTAATTCATGCCAGAGAGAAATGGTTCGATAATGGGTGTAAAAGAGCTAAGGAGTGGAGAGAGAAATGCTGGAAAAGTATAGGAGGAAAAAAAACATAAATGCCTGGCAAACCTACAAAAGAGCAAGAAATGACTACGTAAGTAAAAGGAGAGAGGCAGAGAGAGACTATGAGAGGGACATCACCAGGAAGGCTAAAGAAAATCCCAAGCTTTTCCACAGCTTTATCAGAGGAAAACTGAAGGTAAAAGAACAGGTTTTAAGGCTAAAGAGAGCGGATGGAAGCATCACTGAGACGGATGAAGAGATCTGCAAAGAATTGAACAAGGAGTTTCAGTCAGTATTTACAGTAGAAAATACCCCACCCCCTCAGATTGCAGTGATAGAAGCTCAAGGGCCGGTATTAGAGAACATCAACCTTACAGCCACAGAGGTATGCAAAGCGCTGATGGATTTAGATGTTCATAAAGCTACAGGTCCTGATGACATATCCCCTCATGTGCTTAAAAAATGTGCAAACACAATATCAGTGGCACTAAGTATCATATTTAAGGAGTCACTGGAGTCGGGGGAGATTCCAAGATGCTGGAAACAAGCAAATGTGATACCTATCTTCAAAAAGGGAAGGAGGGATACGGCTCTGAACTATAGAGCAGTTTCCATGACCAGCATAGTTTGCAAAGTTATATAGAAACTACTAAGGAAACATATCTCTCTTCACTTGGAATCCTTCAACTTTTTGTCAGTGAGGCAACATGGCTTCAGAGAAGGTAGATCAACAGTAACAAACTTATTAGAATTTTATGTTGAGGTAAGCCAAATCTTACAGGAAATAGAGGGCTGGGCAGATTGCATATTCCTAGACTTCCAGAAAGCGTTTGACACTGTTCCACATGGGAGACTTATTAGGAAGCTGCAATCAATGGCTAGAATAGGTGGAAATGTTTTGGAATGGATAAAAACTTACTTAGAAGGAAGGGAACAGAGGGTTAGAGTAAGACAGTGTCTGAATGGAGAAGAGTTAGTAGTGGAGTTCCACAGGGTTCAGTTTTAGGGCCACTTTTATTCCTTGTATATGTAAATGACCTACCAGAGTCTGTAAATTCATTCATGAATATGTTTGCAGATGATGCAAAGATTGTGAAGAAAGTAAAAAACGAGAACAATGGTAGAGAACTTCAGGAGGATCTAAATAATCTGCATGAGTGGTCAGAAAAGTGGCTAATGAAATTCAATACCTCAAAATGTAAGGTAATGAGAATGGGTACAAGTGCAAGAAGGCCCAAGCTTGACTACTCGGTGGCTGGAGTACAGCTTCAAGAGGCAGAAAATGAGAGAGATCTAGGAGTAAACATACTGGCAGATTTATCTCCAGAAATACATATAAATGGCGTAGTAAGGGCAGCATATGCATTCTTATCAAATGTAAGGGTAGCCTTCAGGCACATGGACAAGGAAATGTTCAGAAATATTTATGTAACCTATGTGAGGCCAAAACTGGAATATGCAGCCCCCTTTTGGAATCCGCACTTGAAAAAGCACATAGCTAAGCTTGAAAAAGTTCAAAGACATGCCACGAATACGCAATCTCAGTTATGATGAGAGGCTGAGGGAATTAGACTTGCCATCACTCGAAGCTAGAAGAGTAAGGGGGGATATGGTGACAGTCTTTAAATTCCTTCATGGTTATGATAGAGTGGATAGGGATCGATATTTCGATATGGCTGGCTCTAGAACTAGAGGTCATAGTTTGAAGCTTGGTAAGAAAACTTCTTTGCAGGATGTAAGGAAATACTTTTTCAGTGTAAGAGTAGTTGATAATTGGAATTCGCTAAGCGAGGAGGTAGTTAATGCTATCTCAATCCATAGTTTTAAGGACAGGTACGATAAGTATCACTAAGTCTAAAATGGAACCGATGAGGAGACGGGAAGATACGAGCTTTGGGCTCTTTCCCGTAAACACAATTAGGTAATCACAATTAGGTAATCACACACACACACACACACACACACACACACACACACACACACACACACAGAGTAAGGTAATGAGAATGGGTACAAGTGAAAGAAGGCCCAAGCTTGACTACTCGGTGGCTGGAGTACAACTTCAAGAGACAGAAAATGAGAGAGATCTAGGAGTAAACATACTGGCAGATTTGTCTCCAGAAATACATATAAATGGCATAGTAAGGGCAGCATATGCATTCTTATCAAATGTAAGGGTAGCCTTCAGGCACATGGACAAGGAAATGTTCAGAAATATTTATGTAACCTATGTGAGGCCAAAACTGGAATATGCAGCCCCCTTTTGGAATCCGCACTTGAAAAAGCACATAGCTAAGCTTGAAAAAGTTCAAAGACATGCCACGAAACTGGTGCCAGAAATACGCAATCTCAGTTATGATGAGAGGCTGAGGGAATTAGACTTATCATCACTCGAAGCTAGAAGAGTGAGGGGGGATATGGTGACAGTCTTTAAATTCCTTCATGGTTATGATAGAGTGGATAGGGATCGATATTTTGATATGGCTGGCTCTAGAACTAGAGGTCATAGTTTGAAGCTTGGTAAGAAAACTTCTTTGCAGGATGTAAGGAAATACTTTTTCAGTGTAAGAGTAGTTGATAATTGGAATTCGCTAAGCGAGGAGGTAGTTAATGCTATCTCAATCCATAGTTTTAAGGACAGGTATGATAAGTATCACTAAGTCTAAAATGGAACCGATCAGGAGACGGGAAGATACGAGCTTTGGGCTCTTTCCCGTAAACACAATTAGGTAATCACACACACTCACAGGATTTTGATTATGGGAGACTTTAATCATAAAGAGATAGATTGGATAAATCTTGACCCACACAGTGGTGAGGACTCATTCGGGGCAAGATTCCTAGATTGCGTACAAGGGAATTTCCTACACCAACATATAATGGAACCAACAAGGGCCAGGGGTGGGGATGAGCCATCACTACTTGATCTAGTGTTCACAGATAATGTGTTGGATATTGAAAAAATTGAGTATGAACCACCAATTGGAAAGAGTGACCACTGTGTGTTGTTGATGGAGTATATCATTGAAGATATTCTTCCTGAGAGTAGAGGCACTGAGGACATGAGGAGGAACTATCCGAAAGGAGATTACATCAAAATGAATGAGCTTTTTGCAGTTATTGACTGGAGAACCTCATTTTACAACAAATCTGTACAAGAAATGTATGACATCTTTTGTGAGAAATATGGGAAGATAGTAGATTGCTGCATACCTGTCACCAAAGTAGGTGTAATTCATGCCAGAGAGAAATGGTTCGATAATGGGTGTAAAAGAGCTAAGGAGTGGAGAGAGAAATGCTGGAAAAGGTACAGGAGGAGAAAAAACATAAATGCCTGGCAAACCTACAAAAGAGCAAGAAATGACTACCTAAGTAAAAGGAGAGAGGCAGAGAGAGACTATGAGAGGGACATCACCAGGAAGGCTAAAGAAAATCCCAAGCTTTTCCACAGCTTTATCAGAGGAAAACTGAAGGTAAAAGAACAGGTTTTAAGGCTAAAGAGAGCGGATGGAAGCATCACTGAGACGGATGAAGAGATCTGCAAAGAATTGAACAAGGAGTTTCAGTCAGTATTTACAGTAGAAAATACCCCACCCCCTCAGATTGCAGTGATAGAAGCTCAAGGGCCGGTATTAGAGAACATCAACCTTGCAGCCACAGAGGTATGCAAAGCGCTGATGGATTTAGATGTTCATAAAGCTACAGGTCCTGATGACATATCCCCTCATGTGCTTAAAAAATGCGCAAACACAATATCAGTGGCACTAAGTATCATATTTAAGGAGTCACTGGAGTCGGGGGAGATTCCAAGATGCTGGAAACAAGCAAATGTGATACCTATCTTCAAAAAGGGAAGGAGGGATACGGCTCTGAACTATAGAGCAGTTTCCTTGACCAGCATAGTTTGCAAAGTTATGGAGAAACTACTAAGGAAACATATCTCTCTTCACTTGGAATCCTTCAACTTTTTGTCAGTGAGGCAACATGGCTTCAGAGAAGGTAGATCAACAGTAACAAACTTATTAGAATTTTATGATGAGGTAAGCCAAATCTTACAGGAAATAGAGGGCTGGGCAGATTGCATATTCCTAGACTTCCAGAAAGCGTTTGACACTGTTCCACATGGGAGACTTATTAGGAAGCTGCAATCAATGGCTAGAATAGGTGGAAATGTTTTGGAATGGATAAAAACTTACTTAGAAGGAAGGGAACAGAGGGTTAGAGTAAGACACTCAGTGTCTGAATGGAGAAGAGTTAGTAGTGGAGTTCCACAGGGTTCAGTTTTAGGGCCACTTTTGTTCCTTGTATATGTAAATGACCTACCAGAGTCTGTAAATTCATTCTTGAATATGTTTGCAGATGATGCAAAGATTGTGAAGAAAGTAAAAAACGAGAACAATGGTAGAGAACTTCAGGAGGATCTAAATAATCTACATGAGTGGTCAGAAAAGTGGATAATGAAATTCAATACTTCAAAATGTAAGGTAATGAGAATGAGTACAAGTGCAAGAAGGCCCAAGCTTGACTACTCGGTGGCTGGAGTACAACTTCAAGAGACAGAAAATGAGAGAGATCTAGGAGTAAACATACTGGCAGATTTGTCTCCAGAAATACATGTAAATGGCATAGTAAGGGCAGCATATGCATTCTTATCAAATGTAAGGGTAGCCTTCAGGCACATGGATAAGGAAATGTTCAGAAATATTTATGTAACCTATGTGAGGCCAAAACTGGAATATGCAGCCCCCTTTTGGAATCCGCACTTGAAAAAGCACATAGCTAAGCTTGAAAAAGTTCAAAGACATGCCACGAAACTGGTGCCAGAAATACGCAATCTCAGTTATGATGAGAGGCTGAGGGAATTAGACTTACCATCACTCGAAGCTAGAAGAGTAAGGGGGGATATGGTGACAGTCTTTAAATTCCTTCATGGTTATGATAGAGTGGTAGGGATCGATATTTTGATATGGCTGGCTCTAGAACTAGAGGTCATAGTTTGAAGCTTGGTAAGAAAACTTCTTTGCAGGATGTAAGGAAATACTTTTTCAGTGTAAGAGTAGTTGATAATTGGAATTCGCTAAGCGAGGAGGTAGTTAATGCTATTTCAATCCATAGTTTTAAGGACAGGTATGATAAGTATCACTAAGTATAAAATGGAACCGATGAGGAGACGGGAAGATACGAGCTTTGGGCTCTTTCCCGTAAACACAATTAGGTAATCACAATTAAGTAATCACAGGAAATTAGTATCTCTCGAATTTTTATTTGTGTTTTTGAGTGACTAGGACTAAAGTATCAAAATGAAACAAAATTTCCCTGATTAAGAGATTCTTCAGAGTATTGTGAGTGAAAAAATTATATATGTAGATAACGAGACTGTCCAAAATATTAAAGGAAAAAATTGAGAATACTTTTGAGAGGGGAAAAAGAAGAAGCTGTCTTGTCCTGCCTTGAAGGAAGTTTAGAAGAGTTGCCAGAGGTCAAGCCATCACATCACATTACCTAATATTTTGTGTAAATTGGGAAGAGCTCTACTCTTACAGCCGTTTACCTGATCCTGTGGTTCCATATGTTGTTAAAATCAATATAATTCTCATTTATATTAACTTGATAGTTAGTTTGATACACAAAATAATTGAATACTTAAATAAAGACGAAAAATACGCCTGTCAACAGTACTGAGATTAGTTGCGAAGTAGCACAGCTGTCTTTTTTTTTCTTTTTGCTTTGTTCTCTTTTATTATTTTTTATTTTTTTTAAATTTAGTTAGATTTAAAGTCTGATCCTGTGATAACATACCTTGGTTAGCAAGTGATTGATATATTTTTTTTTCTTCTGGAATGACCAGTTTATCAGTTAAGAAAATATATAGCAGAAACTGGGGGGTATCTCCTCAGACACAAATTAAAATTTTCCTTCAAGTGGACTTTTGTTTTTAATTTTTTCTTTTTCCTCAAATTATTAAAGTCAAATTTTAAGTTAGGATGTGTGTTACCAGAAAAGAGATAAATTGAGTATCTAAATAGTCCTCGTATGAAAATATAAAAAATCTGTTTGAAGCTTAAATAGAAAATTTTCTCTCCGTTGTTTTTCTTCTCTCTATATTCTGTGAAAGGGAAAACATGAAAATGAGGCCATCTCTGTCCCTAACCCCCTCATCTTATGGTTGGGGGGGTAGAGGATCTACGGGGATGTTGCAGGAGGAGGAGTGGCTGTTAGGAGATTAAATCAGAAAATCAATTAATTTGAGACAATGGTTATAAACCTTGATGATAAAATTCGGAATATGGATAGAGATATGAAAGAGAATGAAACACTCAGAGAAGAAATAAGATGTTTGGAGGAAGCAAATAAAACACAAGGGCAAGAGAGAAAAGAACTAGAAAAACGAATAAAGAAGCTCGAACTGGAAAGGAATGAACTAAAAACCAGAATTTCTAAACAAGAAGATAACAACGAACAGCTGAATGACAACCTGAATGTATCAAATGTAAGTTCACTGCTCTCTTCTGAGAGAGACGAAATTGCAGCTTGGAATGTCCAGATTAAGGAAAACCTCGAACTGTTTAGAAAAGAGTTTAAGGAGCTGAATACTTAACATGATGCCATGAAAACTTCCTTTGTTGATGCATCAAAGGGGAATATGACAGTTCAAGAGGCTGTGAAGGTGGTGGCACTGGAAAACATGCAAACAGTTGACTATAAAGGAACGGTAATCAAACAAATAAAAGACGTTGTGATGGAAAGGGCAAATCCACTGATTAAACAGGCACTTGATAAAGAGAAGACAGTGATAATCCTAGGCATAAGCCAATCCCAGGAGTCAACATGGCATGGGAGACTTGAAGAAAATAAAGCTATGGTTGTAAACCTGATAAGAAAACTTGGAGTAGTTTGTGGTCCTGAGGATATTGTAACAATCACCAACTAGGAAAATATTCTAGGGAGGGAAAGCAGAGACCAACAAAAGTGACCTTTGAGAGATGGGACACATGTAAAGAAATATTGATGAGGAAAAAAAGTCAAAAAGACCTTCAAGAATTCAAGGAAGTGTTCATTAGACAATACAGAACACAGGAAGAGATGGAAAGGATCAAAAACTTGTTGCAAGAGGCTAAAAGGTTAAAGGAGGAAAGAAATGAAGAAGTGAAGAAATATTTTCATTTCAGAGTTCTTCCAGACAGGGGGAGGTAAAGAAGATAATGACAGAAGATCAGGGGATGGGATCATTAAGATTTTTATACACAAATGCAGATGGATTAGTTGGGAAGGCAGTAGAATTAAAAGATAGGATTCGCAACAGTAAGGCAGATATAGTAGCAGTTACAGAGACTAAGTTGAGTAAGGACATAAATGTGTCACAGTTTTTCCTAAGGGCTTCATAATATTAAGGGTTGAAAGATCTGAGATACTGTTGGAGAGTTAGCACTGCTCATAAGTGAAAGAATTCAAGTTGAAGAAATAACTTTGCTATAGAAAGCTAGTTCAAGGAAGTTCTTATTGCTTGTATATATACTGGGTCAGAGAGCATTATAATAACTGTAGTACATAACCCACTAAGGAACCAGCATAGGCTAAAAGTTTGTGAGGAAAGTCATATAGGTACTATTGAGGTCATAAACTCAGTGGTTTACATGGCACGGGAGAGAAAATGTAGGATTTTTATTATGAGAGATTTTAATCATAAAGAGATTGATTGGATAAATCTTGACCCACGCAGTGGTGAGGACTCATTTGGGGCAAGATTCCTAGATTTCGTACAAGGGAATTTCTTACACCCCCATGTACTGGAACCAACGAAGGCCAGGAGTGGGGATAAGCCATCGCTACTTGATCTAGTATTCACAGATAACATGTTGGATATTGAAAAAATTGAGTATGAACCACCAATTGGATTAGTGACCGCTGTGTGTTGTTGATGGAGTATAACATTGAAGATATTCTGCCTGAGAGTAGAGGCACTGAGGACACGAGGAGGAACTATCCGAAATATGATTACATCAAAATGAATGAGCTTTTTACGGTTATTGACTTGAGGACCTTATTTAACAACAAATCTGTACAAGAAATGTATGACATCTTTTGTGAGAAATATGGGAAGATAGTAGATTGCTGCATACCTGCCATCAAAGTAGGTGTAATTCATGCCAGAGAGAAATGGTTTGATAACGAGTGTAAAAGAGCTAAGGACTGGAGAGACAAATGCTGGAAAATGTATAGGAGAAAAAACATAAATGCTTGGCAGCCCTATAAAAGAGCTAGAAATGATTGCCTAAATAAAAGAAAACAGACAGAGAGAGACTATGAAAGGGACATCACCAGGAAGGCTAATGAAAATCCAAAACTTTTCCACATTTTCATCAGAGGAAAACTGAAGGTAAAAGAACAGGTTTTAAGTCTTAAGAGAGCGGATGGAAGCATCATTGCAAAGAATTGAACAAGGAGTTTCGGTCAGTATTTACAGTAGACTATACCCCACCCCCTCAGATGGCAGAGATAGTAGCCCATGGGCCTGTATTAGAGAACATCATCCTTTTTATCACAGATGTATGCAAAGAGCTAATGGAGTTAGATGTCCATAAAGCTACAAGTCCTGATGATATAACCCCTCATGAACTAAAAAAATACGCATATTCATTATCATTGGTACTAAGTTGCTGGAAACAAGCGAATATGATACCTAACTTCTAAAAGAAACGTGGGATGCGGCTCTACACTATAGACCTGTATCCTTGACCAGCAAAGTTTGCAAAGCTATGGAGAAACTACTAAGGAACCATATCTCTTTTCACTTGGAATCCATCAACTTTTTGCTACTGAAACAGCATGGTTTCAGAGAAAGTAGATCAACAGTAACAAACTTATTAGAATTTTATGATGAGGTAAGCCAAATGTTACGGGAAAGAGATGACTGGGCAGATTGTATATTCCTAGACTTCCAGAAAGCATTTGACACTGTCCCATATGGTAGATTTATTAAGAAGCTGCAAGTAATGGCTAGAATCGGTGGCATTGTCTTGAAATGGATAATAACATACTTAGAAGGAAGGGAACAGAGGGTTAGAGTAAAGCACTCAAGTGTCTGAATGGAGAAGAGGTAGTAGTGATGTTCCACAGGGTTCAGTTTTAGTGCCACTTTTGTGCCTTGTATATGTAAATGACGTACCAGAGTCTGTAAATTCATTCATGAATAGGGTTGTTGATGATGCAAAGATTGTGAAGAAAGTAAGAAATGAGAACAGTGGTAACTAATTTCAGGAAGATCTAAATAGTCTGCATGAGTTGTCAGAAACGTGGCTAATGAAATTGAATACTTCAAAATGTAAGGTAATGAGAATAGGTACAAGTGCAAGAAGGACCAAGCTTGACTTTTCGGTAGCAGGAGTACAACTTCAAGAGACAGAGAATGAGAGAGATCTAGGAGTAAACATACTGGCAGATTTGTCTCCAGAAATGCACATAAATGGCATAGTAAGGGTAGCATATGCTTTCTTCGCAAATGTAATGGTAGCCTTCAGGCACATGGACAAGGAAATGTTCAGAAATATTTATGTAATCTATATGAGACCAAAGCTTGAATATGCAGCCCCCTTTTGGAAACCACACTTGAAAAAGCATGTAGTTAAGCTTGAAAAGTTCAAATACATGCCACGAAACTGGTGCCAGAAATATGTAATCTCACTTATGATGAGAGGCTGAGAGAATTAGGCTTACCATCACTCGATGTTAAAAGGATGAGTGGGGATATGGTGACGGTTTTTAAATTTCTTCTTGGTTTTGACAGAGTGGATAGGGATGGATATTTTGATACGGCTGGCACTAAAACTAGAGATCATAGTTTGAAGCTTTGTAAGTAAACTTCTTTGCATGATGTAAGGAAGTACTTTTTCTTGTAATAGTAGTTGATGATTGGAATTGGCTAAGCGAGGAGGTAGTTAATGCTAACTCAGTCCATAGTTTTATGGATAAGTATAATAAACATGAGACTGGGAGTTACGAGCATGGGGCTATTTTCCGTAAGGATAATATGGTTATTACACAAACACACATACACAGAATTTGAAATGTTGAAATTATTGTATTTTTAGTGTACAGGTATATTGCATCGTCACATTGGATGTTGAGCATGATGTAGTGCTTGATTAAAGCACTATAACTATTCCTTTCATGATATAATTTTGCCATATAGACCCCTTCCACCGGAGACCACAGACAAACTGATTTAACAGACTGGCGTCCCCCCCTATTAGTGAGTTACAGCAAGCATTGAGTGTATTGTAATCCTTACATTTGAATAGTTTTTAATTGATAATTTCTTTTAAGCTGGAGGAGTTAAAACGTGCACGTTCAGAAGTAGAAGAGAGATTACACGCAGCTGATCTTCATGCGTCCCATCAGAATAAGCTATTGAAGCAACAACTTCAGGGATATGAAGTAAGTACTGCATAATAGGAATATGTATTGCTGTGTATTCTTTTCCTAGCTTGTGCCCTTTGAGAGGCTAAAGGAAGCCATGTTTGTAAATAATATACAGATGCATTACTACTTACAACAACCGAGTTACGAAGATTCGCAGATATGAACAAAAACCTACCCATTATCTTTCCATGTATTAATGCATGTATTAATGTACTGTATTATTACATTATTGCTACTGTATTAAACTTTATAAATACTGTATACTTTGTTTTATGTAGTAGTTAAGTGTCTTTAACCTAAGGACTGTACAGTACTGCATATGTATGTACTGTACAGTATTTTTCTTTAACCTACACACATTTTACCAACAATCCTACTCACGGACTGACCTCTGGAACCCAACTCATCCTTAAGTACGGGAGTGTCTGTACTCTAGTAGGGCTAGTTACTCAAGTGCACTGGCTAGAAAATGTCCATTAAGCATTTTCAGTATTTCCCATTTTTCTTTCTCATTCATGCTGAGCTGGCAGGGTTGTCACAAATCTAACAAAATAATTGAAAAAATATAATTGTTTGAGGCCATCTTACTCTTCTTCTCTGTATAGCCTCTACCAATTGTTTAGTGCTAAGAAAAGTTTATCAGGGGGCCAGTGATTGCCAACTCCTCGAGCCCTACCCAAATTTGCTGATGTTAATGACACACTTGGAATATGAGTGTGGAATTCTCTCTTTCTCACAAGCATTGATATCCACTGGAGATATCTTATACGTTTAAGATTTGTTTTATGCACCCCTTCCATAACTCACCCAAGAAATTAGTGTTGCCACCACTCATGGAAAAATGCAGTGCTGATGTATAAATACAAAAATTCACCCTTTTAAGGTAGGTAAGGCTTCAGATTTGAGTATGGTTAGGTGAGTTGGTCTAGATTAGGTTAGTTAGATTAGGTACCCAGTGCCACCCACCAATATTTACTTTAACCCAAAAAATATTGACTTCTTAAGAAAATAATGTTAAGTCAAAACACATCGAAATCTGTCAGAAAAAAATAGCTTAGTCCAAAATTAGTGAGGGTGCTTAAAACGAATCTCAACCCCTTATAGAACACATAGAATAGTAGGTTACATCTTTCTGTATCACCACTACCATGATACAAAACTTATTAGAAACTTGAAATGGATTGGAGCATTGCATTGGGCACTTTCAATGACTTAGAGTTTTTGGGGACCTTATCTACACGTTGTTGCCATTAAAAGCAGGTGCTTTCTTAAAACTGTTGACATAGGCAGATTAATGTTTTGTACTCTTTGTTGCTTCTGTATATGCACTTTATTTGATTATGTTGGAATGTCTTCTCAGTTATTTGAATTATATTATTTTCCCCAGAGGGAACTTAGAATACTCCGCAGCAAGAGCATGGAATGGGGTTGGGAAGAAGGCGAGAAATCCATTCATTCCTCCTCCTCGACCAATCAAACCTTCCAGAATCACACACCAATTGACGAAATCGATGCTCGTGAAAATATTGCCAACCGTAACCATCTTTTTCTTTGTCATTCAGGAGATGAAAATCTAGAGCTAAAGAATAAACAGGTATTTCATTGAATTTTTTTTTTGCAGTTTTTTCTTTGACATAGGCATATGACTATTTTTAGTTGTAATTATGTTTCTTAACTGTAAGAATATTTGCTCTCTCTCTCTCTCTCTCTCTCTCTCTCTCGCTCTCGCTCTCGCTCTCGCTCTCGCTCTCTCTCTCTCTCTCTCTCTCTCTCTCTCTCTCTCTCTCTCTCTCTCTCTCTCTCTCTCTCTCTCTCTCTCTCTCTCTCTCTCTCTCCTCTCTCTCTCTCTCTCTCTCTCTCTCTCTTTTTCACATCCTACTACTTCGGTCAGTGGTTGACTATCTGTCAACTTCCTAGACCAGCTCTCGAGCCACTTGAAAAGTTCCAGAATCGAGTCATGAGATTTATCTTGGGATGTTCTCTCTCTACCCGTATTGTGAGTATGCAGTTGGAGCTCAACTTGCCCCCTCTTGTGGAGAGGATTTATGCCAATGTGTCCTATTTTACTGTTAAGTGTCTTCACTACCCCTTTCTTGCTCCGTACTTCTCTGCTGTCATGAGGATGTCCCTGGATCCAGACGCACCCAGGCTCCCACTTCGAGCAGGAGGTCATAACCTTATCAGGGTGGTGAGTGACATTCTACGTGGCCTTGACATCGACCTGCCAGTGCAGGCGGCTGTCCCAGATTTCCCACCCTGGCGTGTCCCCCTCCCCGCTGTCACATATACACCGACCTCGAAGGATGTCTATCCCCCCTTGCAGAGACAGTTAGCTCTGGAGACTATCGCTGATGTGTCCACGTCTGTCCCTGCAGCACACCACGTCTATGTTGATGGTTCTGTGCAAGCAGATTGGAGGGCGGCATGTGCTGTGTTTTCCCCCACCATGGAGCCGCCTGTGCCGGCTGATTCATGGATTGGCCGTAGACTATCCACCTCATCGAGCTCCACCTACTGTGAACTGAATGCCATCTTGGATGCTGTGACTCTCCTTGTTCGACGACGAGTGAATGTGGTAATAATTTGTGACTCCCAATCGGCCCTACAAGCCCTATCCTCGCCAAGACCCATCTGTGGCCGTGCTGTGGGAGATATACTATGTCGCCTCGCGGCCGCTCGGGATGCTTCTCTTGTGTCGTTTGTATGGACGCCATCTCACATTGGGCTGACTGGCAACGACTCAGCGGATCGTCTTGCCAAGGCTGCCTGTATGCTGGATGGGCATGCTGTGGACGCTGAGCCCTCCCTCCGATGCCTACGTAACATCATCTCTTCTCAGCTGGGTTTGCCATGACGGTCCAGCACAGGACACGGAGAGGGCCAACAGTGTGTCCATACAGCACCATGATCACTTTCTTCACAGTCGCTACAAGTATCGCAGACGCGGGTTAATGGTGCGGAAAAACAATGTAGTTAGTGCTCGGCTCAGAATGGGGTATCGGCCTTTATGGCAGGTCTCCCAGACTCTAGATATGCCACAGTACACCTCCTGTAAATTATGCGACCG
>JAXCGZ010022783.1:97500-130512 GCA_037179515.1 Halocaridina rubra | reverse complement strand
TTGGAAAGAGTGATCACTGTGTGTTGTTGATGGAGTATACCATTGAAGATATTCTGCCTGAGAGTAGAGGCACTGAGGACATGAGGAGGAACTATCCGAAAGAAGATTACTTCAAAATGAATGAGCTTTTTGCAGTTATTGACTGGAGAACCTTATTTTACAACAAATCTGTACAAGAAATGTATGACATCTTTTGTGAGAAATATGGGAAGATAGTAGATTGCTGCATACCTGTCACCAAAGAAGGTGTAATTCATGCCAGAGAGAAATGGTTCGATAATGAGTGTAAAAGAACTAAGGAGTGGAGAGACAAATGCTGGAAAAGGTATAGGAGGAGAAAAAACATAAATACCTGGCAAACCTACAAAAGAGCAAGAAATGACTACCTAAGTAAAAGGGGAGAGGCAGAGATAGACTATGAGAGGGACATCACCAGGAAGGCTACAGAAAATCCCAAGCTTTTAGACAGCTTTATCAGAGGAAAACAGAAGGTAAAAGAACTGATTTTAAGGCTAAAAAGAGCGGATGGAAGCATCACTGAGACGGATGAAGAGATCTGCAAAGAATTGAACAAAGAGTTTCAGCCAGTATTTACATTAGAAAATACCCCACCCCCTCAGATTGCAGAGATATAAGCTCAAGGGCCGGCATTAGAGAACATCAACCTTATAGCCACAGAGGTATGCAAAGCGCTCATGGATTTAGATGTTCATAAAGCTACAGGTCCTTATGACACATCCCCTCATGTACTTAAAAAATGCGCAAACTCAATATCAGTGGCACTAAGTATCATATTTAAAAAGTCACTGGAGTCAGGGGAGATTCCAAGATGCTGGAAACAAGCAAATGTGATACCTATCTTCAAAAAGGGAAGGAAGGGTACGGCTCTGAACAATAGACCAGTTTCCTTGACCAGCATAGTTTGCAAAGTTATGGAGAAACTACCAAGGAAACATATCTCTCTTCACTTGGAATCCTTCAACTTTTTGTCAGTGAGGCAACATGGCTTCAGAGAAGGTAGATCAACAGTAACAAATTTATTATAATTTTATGATGAGGTAAGCCGAATCTTACAGGAAAGAGAGGGCTGGGCAGATTGCATATTCCTAGACTTCCAGAAAGCGTTTGACACTGTCCCACATGGGAGACTTATTAGAAAGCTGCAAGCCATGGCTAGAATAGGTGGAAATGTCTTGGAATGGATAAAAACTTACTTAGAAGGAAGGGAACAGAGCGCTAGAGTAAGACACTCAGTGTCTGAATGGAGAAGAGTTAGTAGTGGAGTTCCACAGGGTTCAGTTTTAGGGTCATTTTTGTTCCTTGTATATGTAAATGACCTACCAGAGTCTGTAAATTCATTCATGAATATATTTGCAGATGATGCACAAATTGTGAAGAAAGTAAAAAACGAGGACAATGGTAGAGAACTTCAGGAAGATCTAAATAGTCTGCATGAGTGGTTAGAAAAGTGGCTAATGAAATGCAGTACTTCAAAATGTAAGGTAATGAGAATGGGTACAAGTGCAAGAAGGCCCAAGCTTGACTACTCGGTGGCTGGAGTACAACTTCAAGAGACAGAAAATGAGGGAGATCTAGGAGTAAACATACTGGCAGATTTGTCTCCAGAAATACATATAAATGGCATAGTAAGGGCAGCATATGCATTCTTATCAAATGTATAGGTAGCCTTCAGGCACATGGACAAGGAAATGTTCAGAAATATTTATGTAAACTATGTGAGGCCAAAACTCGAATATGCAGCCCCCTTTTGGAATCCTCACTTGAAGAAGCACATAGCTAAGCTTGAAAAAGTTCAAAGACATGCCACGAAACTGGTGCCAGAAATACGCAATGTCAGTTATGATGGGAGGCTGAGGGAATTAGACTTACCATCACTCGGAGCTAGAAGATTGAGGGGGGATATGGTGACAGTCTTTAAATTCTTTCATGGTTATGATAGAGTGGATAGAGATCGATATTTTGATATGGCTGGCTCTAGAACTAGAGGTCATAGTTTGAAGCTTCGTAAGAAAACTTCTTTGCAGGATGTAAGGAAATACTTTTTCAGTGCAAGAGTAGTCGATAATTGGAATTTGCTAAGCGAGGAGGTAGTTAATGCTATCTCAATCCATAGTTTTAAGGACAAGTATGATAAGTATCACTAAGTATAAAATGGTACCGATCAGGAGACGGGAAGATACGATCTTTGGGCTCTTTCCCGTAAACCTAATTAGGTAAATACAATTAGGTATACACACACACACAGACACACACACACACACACTCACACACATATCTAGGAGTAAACATACTGGCAAATTTGTCTCCAGAAATACATATAAATGGCATAGTAAGGGCAGCATATGCATTCTTATCAAATGTAAGGGTAGCCTTCAGGCACATGGACAAGGAAATGTTCAGAAATATTTATGTAACCTATGTGAGGCCAAAACTCGAATATGCAGCCCCCTTTTGGAATCCGCACTTGAAAAAGCACATAGCTAAGCTTGAAAAAGTTCAAAGACATGCCACGAAACTGGTGCCAGAAATACGCAATCTCAGTTATGATGAGAGGCTGAGGGAATTAGACTTACCATCACTCGAAGCTAGAAGAGTAAGGGGGGATATGGTGACAGTCTTTAAATTCCTTCATGGTTATGATAGAGTGGATAGGGATCGATATTTCGATATGGCTGGCTCTAGAACTAGAGGTCATAGTTTGAAGCTTGGTAAGAAAACTTCTTTGCAGGATGTAAGGAAATACTTTTTCAGTGTAAGAGTAGTTGATAATTGGAATTGGCTAAGCGAGGAGGTAGTTAATGGTATCTCAATCCATAGTTTTAAGGACAGGTATGATAAGTATCACTAAGTCTAAAATGGAACCGATGAGGAGACGGGAAGATACGAGCTTTGGGCTCCTTCCCGTAAACACAATTAGGTAATCACAATTAGGTAATCACACACACACACACACACACACACACACACACACACACATATATATATATATATATATATATATATATATATATATATATATATATATATATATATATATATATATATATATATATATATATATATATATATATATACACACATAAAAGTTTTTCTCTTTTTTTTTTTCCTCTTTCTCTTCTTCTTTCTATATTCTGTGAGAGGGAGAACATAAAAATGAGGCCATCTCTGTCCCAAACCTCCCCCATCTATGGGTCGGTAGGAGGGGTAGCCATTAGGAGACTTAAACAGAAAATCAAGAATTTAGAGGCAATGGTTATAAGCCTTGATGAAAAAATTCGGAATATGGATGGAGAAATGAAAGAGAATGAAACACTCAGAGAGCAAATAAGATCTTTGGAGGAAGCAAAAAAAGCACAAGGGCAGGAGAGAAAGGAACTAGAAAAAAGAATAAAGAAGCTGGAAGGGGAAAAGAGTCAACTAGAATCTAGAATTTCTAAACAAGAAGATAAAAACAAACAGCTGAATGACAACCTAAAGGAATTAGATGTTAGTTCACTGCTCTCTTCTGAGAGAGACGAGATTGCTGCTTGGAATGTCCAGATTAAGGAAAACATTGAACAGTTCAGAAAAGAGTTCCAGGAGCTGAATATGGAAAATGATGCCATGAAAACTTCCTTTGCTGATGCACAAAAGGGGAATGTGGCAGTAAAAGAGGCTGTAAAGGTGGTGGCACTGGAAAACATACAAGCAGTTGACTATAAAGAGACAGTAATCGAAAAAATGAAAGACGTTGTGATGGAAAGGGCAAACCCACTCATCAGACAGGTACTTGATAAGGAGAAGACAGTGGTAATCTCAGGCATAAGCGAATCCCAGGAGCCAACATGGCAGGGAAAACTTGAAGAAAATAAAGCTAGGGTTGTAGACCTGATAAGAAAGCTTGGAGTAGTATGTGGTCCTGAGGATATTGTAAACATACACCAACTAGGTAAATATTCGAGGGAAGGAAAGCCGAGACCAACAAAAGTAACCTATGAGAGAGAGGAAACATGTAGGGAAATATTGTTGAGAAAAAAAAGTCTAAAAGACCTTCAAGAATTCAAAGAAGTGTTCATTAGACGATACAGAACACAGAAAGAGATGGGAAAGATCAAAAACTTGTTGCAAGAGGCAAGAAGGTTAAATGATGAAAGAAATGAAGAAGAGAAGAAAAATTTTCATTACAGAGTTCTTCCAGACAAAGGGGAGATAAAGAAGATAATGACAGAAGATCAGGGGATGGGGCCTCATTAAGATTGTTATACACAAATGCTGATGGATTAGCTGGTAAGGCAGTAGAATTAAAAGATAGGATTCACAACAGTAAGGCAGATATAGTAGCAATTACAGAGACTAAGTTGAGTGAGGACATAAACAGTGTCACAGTTTTTCCTAAGGGCTTCAGAACACTAAGGGTTGAAAGATCTGAGAGGACTGGTGGAGGGATAGCACTGCTCATAAGTGAAAGGATTCAAGTTGAAGAAATTAACTTGGCTATAGAAAGTGAGTTCAAGGAATTTCTTGTTGCTCGCATAAATACTGGGTCAGAGAGCATTATAATAACTGTTGCATACAACCCACCAAGGAACCAAAATAGGCTTGAAGTTTATGAGGAAAGTCATATAGGTACTATTGAAG
Source organism: Halocaridina rubra (assembly GCA_037179515.1). NCBI lineage: Eukaryota > Metazoa > Arthropoda > Malacostraca > Decapoda > Atyidae > Halocaridina > Halocaridina rubra. The sequence goes on along the minus strand of JAXCGZ010022783.1, from coordinate 125,874 downwards.
TCATAAACTCAGTTGTTAACATGGCACGGGAAATAAAATGTAGGATTTTGATTATGGGAGACTTTAATCATAAAGAGATAGATTGGATAAATCTTGACCCACACAGTGGTGAGGACTCATTCGGGGCAAGATTCCTAGATTGCGTACAAGGGAATTTCCTACACCAACATGTAATGGAACCAACAAGGGCCAGGGGTGGGGATGAGCCATCACTACTTGATCTAGTATTCACAGATAATGTGTTGAATATTGAAAAAATTGAGTATGAACCACCAATTGGAAAGAGTGACCACTGTGTTTTGTTGATGGAGCATATCATTGAAGATATTCTGCCTGAGAGTAGAGGCACTGAGGACATGAGGAGGAACTATCCGAAAGGGGATTACATCAAAATGAATGAGCTTTTTGCAGTTCTTGACTGGAGAACCTTATTTTACAACAAATCTGTACAGGAAATGTATGACATCTTTTGTGAGAAATATGGGAAGATAGTAGATTGCTGCATACCTGTCACCAAAGTAGGTGTAATTCATGCCAGAGAGAAATGGTTCGATAATGGGTGTAAAAGAGCTAAGGAGTGGAGACAAATGCTGGAAAAGGTATAGGAGGAGAAAAAACATAAATACCTGGCAAACCTACAACAGAGCAAGAAATGACTACCTAAGTAAAAGGAGAGAGGCAGAGAGAAACTATGAGAGGGACATCACCAGGAAGGCTAAAGAAAATCTAAAGATTTTCCACAGCTTTATCAGAGGAAAACTGAAGGTAAAAGAACAGGTTTTAAGGCTAAAGAGAGCAGATGGAAGCATCACTGAGACGGATGAAGAGATCTGCAAAGAATTGAACAAGGAGTTTCACTCAGTATTTACAGTAGAAAATACCCCACCCCCTCAGACTGCAGTGATAGAAGCTCAAGGGCCGGTATTAGAGAACATCAAACTTACAGCCACAGAGGTATGCAAAGCTCTGATGGATTTAGATGTTCATAAAGCTACAGGTCCTGATGACATATCCCCTCATGTGCTTAAAAAATGCGCAAACTCAATATCAGTGGCACTAAGTATCATATTTAAAAAGTCACTGGAGTCAGGGGAGATTCCAAGATGCTGGAAACAAGCAAATGTGATACCTATCTTCAAAAAGGGAAGGAGGGATACGGCTCTGAACTATAGACCAGTTTCCTTGACCAGCATAGTTTTCAAAGTTATGGAGAAACTACTAAGGAAACATGTCTCTCTTCCCTTGGAATCCTTCAACTTTTTGTCAGTGAGGCAACATGGCTTCAGAGAAGGTAGATCAACAGTAACAAACTTATTAGAATTTTATGATGAGGTAAGCCAAATCTTACAGGAAAGAGAGGGCTGGGCAGATTGCATATTCCTAAACTTCCAGAAAGCGTTTGACACTGTTCCACATGGGAGACTTATTAGGAAGCTGCAATCAATGGCCAGAATAGGTGGAAATGTTTTGGAATGGATAAAAACTTACTTAGAAGGAAGGGAACAGAGGGTTAGAGTAAGACACTCAGTGTCTGAATGGAGAAGAGTTAGTAGTGGAGTTCCACAGGGTTCAGTTTTAGGGCCACTTTTGTTCCTTGTATATGTAAATGACCTACCAGAGTCTGTAAATTCATTCATGAATATGTTTGCAGATGATGCAAAGATTGTGAAGAAAGTAAAAAACGAGGACAATGGTAGAGAACTTCAGGAGGATCTAAATAATCGCATGAGTGGTCAGAAAAGTGGCTAATGAAATTCAATGCTTCAAAATGTAAGGTAATGAGAATGGGTACAAGTGCAAGAAGGCCCAAGCTTGACTACTCTGTGGCTGGAGTACAACTTCAAGAGACAGAAAATGAGGGAGATCTAGGAGTAAACATACTGGCAGATTTGTCTCCAGAAATACATATAAATGGCATAGTAAGGGCAGCATATGCATTCTTATCAAATGTAAGGGTAGCCTTTAGGCACATGGACAAGGAAATGTTCAGAAATATTTATGTAACCTATGTGAAGCCAAAACTCGAATATGCAGCCCCCTTTTGGAATCCGCACTTGAAAAAGCACATAGCTAAGCTTGAAAAAGTTGAAAGACATGCCACGAAACTGGTGCCAGAAATACGCAATGTCAGTTATGATGAGAGGCTGAGGGAATTAGACTTACCATCACTCGAAGCTAGAAGAGTGAGGGGGATATGGTGACATTCTTTAAATTCCTTCATGGTTATGATAGAGTGGATAGGGATCGATATTTTGATATGGCTGGCTCTAGATCTAGAGGTCATAGTTTGAAGCTTCGTAAGAAAACTTCTTTGCAGGATGTATGAAAATACTTTTTCAGTGTAAGAGTAGTTGATAATTGGAATTGGCTAAGCGAGGAGGTAGTTAATGCTATCTCAATCCATAGTTTTAAGGACAGGTATGATAAGTATCACTAAGTATAAAATGGAACCGATGAGGAGACGGGAAGATACGAGCTTTGGGCTCTTTCCCGTAAACACAATTAGGTAATCACACACCAAGCTTGACTACTCGGTGGCTGGAGTACAACTTCAAGAGACACAAAAGGAGAGAGATCTAGGAGTAAACATACTGGCAGATTGGTCTCCAGAAGTACATATAAATGGCATAGTAAGGGCAGCATATGCATTCTTATCAAATGTAAGGGTAGCCTTCAGGCACATGGACAAGGAAATGTTCAGAAATATTTATGTAACCTATGTGAGGCCAAAACTTGAATATGCAGCCCCCTTTTGGAATCCGCACTTGAAAAAGCACATAGCTAAGCTTGAAAAAGTTGAAAGACATGCCACGAAACTGGTGCCAGAAATACGCAATCTCAGTTATGATGAGAGGCTGAGGGAATTAGACTTACCATCACTCGAAGCTAGAAGAGTGAGGGGGGATATGGTGACAGTCTTTAAATTCCTTCATGGTTATGATAGAGTGGATAGGGATCGATATTTTGATATGGCTGGCTCTAGAGCTAGAGGTCATATTTTGAAGCTTCGTAAGAAAACTTCTTCGCAGGATGTAAGGAAATACTTTTTCAGTGTAAGAGTAGTTGATAATTGGAATTGGCTAAGCGAGGAGGTAGTTAATGCTATTTCAATCCATAGTTTTAAGGACAGGTATGATAAGTATCACTAAGTATAAAATGGAACCGATGAGGAGACGGGAAGATACGAGCTTTGGGCTCTTTCCCGTAAACACAATTAGGTAATCACACACCAAGCTTGACTACTCGGTGGCTGGAGTACAACTTCAAGAGACAGAAAATGAGAAAGATCTAGGAGTAAACATACTGGCAGATTTGGCTCCAGAAGTACATATAAATGGCATAGTAAGGGCAGCATATGCATTCTTATCAAATGTAAGGGTAGCCTTCAGGCACATGGACAAGGAAATGTTCAGAAATATTTATGTAACCAATGTGAGGCCAAAACTCGAATATGCAGCCCCCTTTTGGAATCCGCACTTGAAAAAGCACATAGCTAAGCTTGAAAAAGTTGAAAGACATGCCACGAAACTGGTGCCAGAAATACGCAATCTCAGTTATGATGAGAGGCTTAGGGAATTAGACTTGCCATCACTGGAAGCTAGAAGAGTGAGGGGGGATATGGTGACAGTCTTTAAATTCCTTCATGGTTTTGATAGAGTGGATAGGGATCGATATTTTGATATGGCTGGCTCTAGAACTAGAGGTCACAGTTTGAAGCTTCGTAAGAAAACTTCTTTGCAGGATGTAAGGAAATGCTTTTTGAGTGTAAGAGTAGTTGATAATTGGAATTGGCTAAGCGAGGAGGTAGTTAATGTTATCTCAATCCATAGTTTTAAGGACAGGTATGATAAGTATCACTAAGTATAAAATGGAACCGATGAGGAGACGGGAAGATACGAGCTTTGGGCTCTTTCCCGTAAACACAATTAGGTAATCACACACCAAGCTTGACTACTCGGTGGCTGGAGTACAACTTCAAGAGACACAAAATGAGAGAGATCTAGGAGTAAACATACTGGCAGATTGGTCTCCAGAAGTACATATAAATGGCATAGTAAGGGCAGCATATGCATTCTTATCAAATGTAAGGGTAGCCTTCAGGCACATGGACAAGGAAATGTTCAGAAATATTTATGTAACCTATGTGAGGCCAAAACTCGAATATGCAGCCCCCTTTTGGAATCCGCACTTGAAAAAGCACATAGCTAAGCTTGAAAAAATTCAAAGACATGCCACGAAACTGGTGCCAGAAATACGCAATCTCAGTTATGATGAGAGGCTGAGGGAATTAGACTTACCATCACTGGAAGCTAGAAGAGTGAGGGGGGATATGGTGACAGTCTTTAAATTCCTTCATGGTTTTGATAGAGTGGATAGGGATCGATATTTTGATATGGCTGGCTCTAGAACTAGAGGTCACAGTTTGAAGCTTCGTAAGAAAACTTCTTCGCAGGATGTAAGGAAATGCTTTTTCAGTGTAAGAGTAGTTGATAATTGGAATTGGCTAAGCGAGGAGGTAGTTAATGCTATTTCAATCCATAGTTTTAAGGACAGGTATGATAAGTATCACTAAGTATAAAATGGAACCGATGAGGAGACGGGAAGATACGAGCTTTGGGCTCTTTCCCGTAAACACAATTAGGTAATCACACACCAAGCTTGACTACTCGGTGGCTGGAGTACAACTTCAAGAGACACAAAATGAGAGAGATCTAGGAGTAAACATACTGGCAGATTGGTCTCCAGAAGTACATATAAATGGCATAGTAAGGGCAGCATATGCATTCTTATCAAATGTAAGGGTAGCCTTCAGGCACATGGACAAGGAAATGTTCAGAAATATTTATGTAACCTATGTGAGGCCAAAACTTGAGTATGCAGCTCCCTTTTGGAATCCGCACTTGAAAAAGCACATAGCTAAGCTTGAAAAAGTTGAAAGACATGCCATGAAACTGGTGCCACAAATACGCAATCTCAGTTATGATGAGAGGCTGAGGGAATTAGACTTACCATCACTCGAAGCTAGAAGAGTGACGGGGGATATGGTGACAGTCTTTAAATTCCTTCATGGTTATGATAGAGTGGATAGGGATCGATATTTTGATATGGCTGGCTCTAGAACTAGAGGTCACAGTTTGAAGCTTCGTAAGAAAACTTCTTCGCAGGATGTAAGGAAATGCTTTTTCAGTGTAAGAGTAGTTGATAATTGGAATTGGCTAAGCGAGGAGGTAGTTAATGCTATTTCAATCCATAGTTTTAAGGACAGGTATGATAAGTATCACTAAGTATAAAATGGAACCGATGAGGAGACGGGAAGATACGAGCTTTGGGCTCTTTCCCGTAAACACAATTAGGTAATCACACACCAAGCTTGACTACTCGGTGGCTGGAGTACAACTTCAAGAGACACAAAATGAGAGAGATCTAGGAGTAAACATACTGGCAGATTGGTCTCCAGAAGTACATATAAATGGCATAGTAAGGGCAGCATATGCATTCTTATCAAATGTAAGGGTAGCCTTCAGGCACATGGACAAGGAAATGTTCAGAAATATTTATGTAACCTATGTGAGGCCAAAACTTGAGTATGCAGCCCCCTTTTGGAATCCGCACTTGAAAAAGCACATAGCTAAGCTTGAAAAAGTTGAAAGACATGCCACGAAACTGGTGCCAGAAATACGCAATCTCAGTTATGATGAGAGGCTGAGGGAATTAGACTTACCATCACTCGAAGCTAGAAGAGTGACGGGGGATATGGTGACAGTCTTTAAATTCCTTCATGGTTATGATAGAGTGGATAGGGATCGATATTTTGATATGGCTGGCTCTAGAACTAGAGGTCATATTTTGAAGCTTCGTAAGAAAACTTCTTCGCAGGATGTAAGGAAATACTTTTTCAGTGTAAGAGTAGTTGATAATTGGAATTGGCTAAGCGAGGAGGTAGTTAATGATATTTCAATCCATAGTTTTAAGGACAGGTATGATAAGTATCACTAAGTATAAAATGGAACCGATGAGGAGACGGGAAGATACGAGCTTTGGGCTCTATCCCGTAAACACAATTAGGTAATCACACACCAAGCTTGACTACTCGGTGGCTGGAGTACAACTTCAAGAGACAGAAAATGAGAAAGATCTAGGAGTAAACATACTGGCAAATTTGTCTCCAGAAGTACATATAAATGGCATAGTAAGGGCAGCATATGCATTCTTATCAAATGTAAGGGTAGCCTTCAGGCACATGGACAAGGAAATGTTCAGAAATATTTATGTAACCTATGTGAGGCCAAAACTCGAATATGCAGCCCCCTTTTGGAATCCGCACTTGAAAAAGCACATAGCTTAGCTTGAAAAAGTTCAAAGACATGCCACGAAACTGGTGCCAGAAATACGCAATCTCAGTTATGATGAGAGGCTTAGGGAATTAGACTTACCATTACTGGAAGCTAGAAGAGTGAGGGGGGATATGGTAACAGTCTTTAAATTCCTTCATGGTTTTGATAGAGTGGATAGGGATCGATATTTTGATATGGCTGGCTCTAGAACTAGAGGTCACAGTTTGAAGCTTCGTAAGAAAACTTCTTCACAGGATGTAAGGAAATGCTTTTTCAGTGTAAGAGTAGTTGATAATTGGAATTGGCTAAGCGAGGAGGTAGTTAATGTTATCTCAATCCATAGTTTTAAGGACAGGTATGATAAGTATCACTAAGTATAAAATGGAACCGATGAGGAGACGGGAAGATACGAGCTTTGGGCTCTTTCCCGTAAACACAATTAGGTAATCACACACCAAGCTTGACTACTCGGTGGCTGGAGTACAACTTCAAGAGACACAAAATGAGAGAGATCTAGGAGTAAACATACTGGCAGATTGGTCTCCAGAAGTACATATAAATGGCATAGTAAGGGCAGCATATGCATTCTTATCAAATGTAAGGGTAGCCTTCAGGCACATGGACAAGGAAATGTTCAGAAATATTTATGTAACCTATGTGAGGCCAAAACTTGAATATGCAGCCCCCTTTTGGAATCCGCACTTGAAAAAGCACATAGCTAAGCTTGAAAAAGTTGAAAGACATGCCACGAAACTGGTGCCAGAAATACGCAATCTCAGTTATGATGAGAGGCTGAGGGAATTAGACTTACCATCACTCGAAGCTGGAAGAGTGAGGGGGGATATGGTGACAGTCTTTAAATTCCTTCATGGTTATGATAGAGTGGATAGGGATCGATATTTTGATATGGCTGGCTCTAGAACTAGAGGTCATATTTTGAAGCTTCGTAAGAAAACTTCTTCGCAGGATGTAAGGAAATACTTTTTCAGTGTAAGAGTAGTTGATAATTGGAATTGGCTAAGCGAGGAGGTAGTTAATGCTATTTCAATCCATAGTTTTAAGGACAGGTATGATAAGTATCACTAAGTATAAAATGGAACCGATGAGGAGACGGGAAGATACGAGCTTTGGGCTCTTTCCCGTAAACACAATTAGGTAATCACACACCAAGCTTGACTACTCGGTGGCTGGAGTACAACTTCAAGAGACAGAAAATGAGAAAGATCTAGGAGTAAACATACTGGCAGATTTGTCTCCAGAAGTACATATAAATGGCATAGTAAGGGCAGCATATGCATTCTTATCAAATGTAAGGGTAGCCTTCAGGCACATGGACAAGGAAATGTTCAGAAATATTTATGTAACCTATGTGAGGCCAAAACTTGAATATGCAGCCCCCTTTTGGAATCCGCACTTGAAAAAGCACATAGCTAAGCTTGAAAAAGTTCAAAGACATGCCACGAAACTGGTGCCAGAAATACGCAATCTCAGTTATGATGAGAGGCTTAGGGAATTAGACTTGCCATCACTGGAAGCTAGAAGAGTGAGGGGGGATATGGTGACAGTCTTTAAATTCCTTCATGGTTTTGATAGAGTGGATAGGGATCGATATTTTGATATGGCTGGCTCTAGAACTAGAGGTCACAGTTTGAAGCTTCGTAAGAAAACTTCTTCGCAGGATGCAAGGAAATGCTTTTTGAGTGTAAGAGTAGTTGTTGATTGGAATTGGCTAAGCGAGGAGGTAGTTAATGTTATCTCAATCCATAGTTTTAAGGACAGGTATGATAAGTATCACTAAGTATAAAATGGAACCGATGAGGAGACGGGAAGATACGAGCTTTGGGCTCTTTCCCGTAAACACAATTAGGTAATCACACACCAAGCTTGACTACTCGGTGGCTGGAGTACAACTTCAAGAGACACAAAATGAGAGAGATCTAGGAGTAAACATACTGGCAGATTGGTCTCCAGAAGTACATATAAATGGCATAGTAAGGGCAGCATATGCATTCTTATCAAATGTAAGGGTAGCCTTCAGGCACATGGACAAGGAAATGTTCAGAAATATTTATGTAACCTATGTGAGGCCAAAACTCGAATATGCAGCCCCCTTTTGGAATCCGCACTTGAAAAAGCACATAGCTAAGCTTGAAAAAGTTCAAAGACATGCCACGAAACTGGTGCCAGAAATACGCAATCTCAGTTATGATGAGAGGCTTAGGGAATTAGACTTACCATCACTCGAAGCTAGAAGAGTGAGGGGGGATATGGTGACATTCTTTAAATTCCTTCATGGTTTTGATAGAGTGGATAGGGATCGATATTTTGATATGGCTGGCTCTAGAACTAGAGGTCACAGTTTGAAGCTTCGTAAGAAAACTTCTTCGCAGGATGTAAGGAAATGCTTTTTCAGTGTAAGAGTAGTTGATAATTGGAATTGGCTAAGCGAGGAGGTAGTTAATGTTATCTCAATCCATAGTTTTAAGGACAGGTATGATAAGTATCACTAAGTATAAAATGGAACCGATGAGGAGACGGGAAGATACGAGCTTTGGGCTCTTTCCCGTAAGCACAATTAGGTAATCACACACCAAGCTTGACTACTCGGTGGCCGGAGTACAACTTCAAGAGACACAAAATGAGAGAGATCTAGGAGTAAACATACTGGCAGATTTGTCTCCAGAAGTACATATAAATGGCATAGTAAGGGCAGCATATGCATTCTTATCAAATGTAAGGGTAGCCTTCAGGCACATGGACAAGGAAATGTTCAGAAATATTTATGTAACATATGTGAGGATAAAACTCGAATATGCAGCCCCCTTTTGGAATCCGCACTTGAAAAAGCACATAGCTAAGCTTGAAAAAGTTGAAAGACATGCCACGAAACTGGTGCCAGAAATACGCAATCTCAGTTATGATGAGAGGCTGAGGGAATTAGACTTACCATCACTCGAAGCTAGAAGAGTGAGGGGGGATATGGTGACAGTCTTTAAATTCCTTCATGGTTATGATAGAGTGGATAGGGATCGATATTTTGAAATGGCTGGCTCTAGAACTAGAGGTCACAGTTTGAAGCTTCGTAAGAAAACTTCTTCGCAGGATGTAAGGAAATACTTTTTCAGTGTAAGAGTAGTTGATAATTGGAATTGGCTAAGCGAGGAGGTAGTTAATGTTATCTCAATCCATAGTTTTAAGGACAGGTATGATAAGTATCACTAAGTATAAATTGGAACCGATGAGGAGACGGGAAGATACGAGCTTTGGGCTCTTTCCCGTAAACACAATTAGGTAATCACACACCAAGCTTGACTACTCGGTGGCTGGAGTACAACTTCAAGAGACACAAAATGAGAGAGATCTAGGAGTAAACATACTGGCAGATTTGTCTCCAGAAGTACATATAAATGGCATAGTAAGGGCAGCATATGCATTCTTATCAAATGTAAGGGTAGCCTTCAGGCACATGGACAAGGAAATGTTCAGAAATATTTATGTAACCTATGTGAGGCCAAAACTTGAATATGCAGCCCCCTTTTGGAATCCGCACTTGAAAAAGCACATAGCTAAGCTTGAAAAAGTTGAAAGACATGCCACGAAACTGGTGCCAGAAATACGCAATCTCAGTTATGATGAGAGGCTGAGGGAATTAGACTTACCATCACTGGAAGCTAGAAGAGTGAGGGGGGATATGGTGACAGTCTTTAAATTCCTTCATGGTTATGATAGAGTGGATAGGGATCGATATTTTGATATGGCTGGCTCTAGAACTAGAGGTCATATTTTGAAGCTTCGTAAGAAAACTTCTTCGCAGGATGTAAGGAAATACTTTTTCAGTGTAAGAGTAGTTGATAATTGGAATTGGCTAAGCGAGGAGGTAGTTAATGCTATTTCAATCCATAGTTTTAAGGACAGGTATGATAAGTATCACTAAGTATAAAATGGAACCGATGAGGAGACGGGAAGATACGAGCTTTGGGCTCTTTCCCGTAAACACAATAAGGTAATCACACACCAAGCTTGACTACTCGGTGGCTAGAGTACAACTTCAAGAGACACAAAATGAGAGAGATCTAGGAGTAAACATACTGGCAGATTTGTCTCCAGAAGTACATATAAATGGCATAGTAAGGGCAGCATATGCATTCTTATCAAATGTAAGGGTAGCCTTCAGGCACATGGACAAGGAAATGTTCAGAAATATTTATGTAACCTATGTGAGGCCAAAACTCGAATATGCAGCCCCCTTTTGGAATCCGCACTTGAAAAAGCACATAGCTAAGCTTGAAAAAGTTCAAAGACATGCCACGAAACTGGTGCCAGAAATACGCAATCTCAGTTATGATGAGAGGCTGAGGGAATTAGACTTACAATCACTCGAAGCTAGAAGAGTGAGGGGGGATATGGTGACAGTCTTTAAATTCCTTCATGGTTATGATAGAGTGGATAGGGATCGATATTTTGATATGGCTGGCTCTAGAACTAGAGGTCACAGTTTGAAGCTTCGTAAGAAAACTTCTTCGCAGGATGTAAGGAAATACTTTTTCAGTGTAAGAGTAGTTGATAATTGGAATTGGCTAAGCGAGGAGGTAGTTAATGTTATCTCAATCCATAGTTTTAAGGACAGGTATGATAAGTATCACTAAGTATAAAATGGAACCGATGAGGAGACGGGAAGATACGAGCTTTGGGCTCTTTCCCGTAAACACAATTAGGTAATCACAATTAGGTAATCACACACACACACACAGTTCTTCCAGACAAAGGGGAGATAAAGAAGATAATGACAGAAGATCAGGGGATGGGGCCTCATTAAGATTGTTATACACAAATGCTGATGGATTAGCTGGTAAGGCAGTAGAATTAAAAGATAGGATTCACAACAGTAAGGCAGATATAGTAGCAATTACAGAGATTAAGTTGAGTGAGGACATAAACAGTGTCTCAGTTTTTCCTAAGGGTTTCAGAATACTAAGGGTTGAAAGATGTGAGAGGACTGGTGGAGGGATAGCACTGCTCATAAGTGAAAGGATTCAAGTCGAAGAAATAAACTTGGCTATAGAAAGTGAGTTCAAGGAATTTCTTGTTGCTGGCATAAATACTTGGTCAGAGGGCATTATAATAACTGTTGTATACAACCCACCAAGGAACCAAAATAGGCTTGAAGTTTATGAGGAAAGTCATATAGGTACTATTGAAGTCATTAACTCAGTTGTTAACATGGCACGGGAAAAAAAATGTAGGATTTTGATTATGGGAGACTTTAATCATAAAGAAATAGATTGGATAAATCTTGACCCACACAGTGGTGAGGACTCATTCGGGGCAAGATTCCTAGATTGCGTACAAGGGAATTTCCTACACCAACATGTAATGGAACCAACAAGGGCCAGGGGTGGGGTTGAGCCATCACTACTTGATCTAGTGTTCACAGATAATGTGTTGGATGTTGAAAAAATTGAGTATGAACCACCAATTGGAAAGAGTGACCACTGTGTGTTGTTGATGGAGTATATCATTGAAGATATTCTTCCTGAGAGTAGAGGCACTGAGGACATGAGGAGGAACTATCCGAAAGGAGATTACATCAAAATGAATGAGCTTTTTGCAGTTATTGACTGGAGAACCTTATTTTACAACAAATCTGTACAAGAAATGTATGACATCTTTTGTGAGAAATATGGGAAGATAGTAGATTGCTGCATACCTGTCACCAAAGTAGGTGTAATTCATGCCAGAGAGAAATGGTTCGATAATGGGTGTAAAAGAGCTAAGGAGTGGAGAGACAAATGCTGGAAAAGGTATAGGAGGAGAAAAAACATAAATGCCTGGCAAACCTACAAAAGAGCAAGAAATGACTACTTAAGTAAAAGGAGAGAGGCAGAGAGAGACTATGAGAGGGACATCACCAGGATGGCTAAAGAAAATCCCAAGCTTTCCCACAGCTTTATCAGAGGAAAACTGAAGGTAAAAGAACAGGTTTTAAGGCTAAAGAGAGCGGATGGAAGCATCACTGAGACGGATGAAGAGATCTGCAAAGAATTGAACAAGGAATTTCACTCAGTATTTACAGTAGAAAATACCCCACCCCCTCAGATTGCAGTGACAGAAGCTCAAGGGCCGGTATTAGAGAACATCAACCTTACAGCCACAGAGGTATGCAAAGCTCTGATGGATTTAGATGTTCATAAAGCTACAGGTCCCGATGACATATCCCCTCATGTGCTTAAAAAATGCGCAAACACAATATCAGTGGCACCAAGTATCATATTTAAGGAGTCACTGGAGTCAGGGGAGATTCGAAGATGCTGGAAACAAGCAAATGTGATACCTATCTTCAAAAAGGGAAGGAGGGATACGGCTCTGAACTATAGACCAGTTTCCTTGACCAGCATATTGTTTGCAAAGTTATGGAGAAACTACTAAGGAAACATATCTCTCTTCACTTGGAATCCTTCAACTTTTTGTCAGTGAGGCAACATGGCTTCAGAGAAGGTAGATCAACAGTAACAAACTTATTAGAATTTTATGAGGTAAGCCAAATCTTACAGGAAAGAGAGGGCTGGGCAGATTGCATATTCCTAGACTTCCAGAAAGCATTTGACACTGTTCCACATGGGAGACTTATTAGGAAGCTGCAATCAATGGCTAGAATAGGTGGAAATGTTTTGGAATGGATAAAAACTTACTTAAAAGGAAGGGAACAGAGGGTTAGAGTAAGATACTCAGTGTCTGAATGGAGAAGAGTTAGTAGTGGAGTTCCACAGGGTTCAGTTTTAGGGCCACTTTTGTTCCTTGTATATGTAAATGACCTACCAGAGTCTGTAAATTCATTCATGAATATGTTTGCAGATGATGCAAAGATTGTGAAGAAAGTAAAAAACGAGAACAATGGTAGAGAACTTGAGGAGGATCTAAATAATCTGCATGATTGGTCAGAAAAGTGGCTAATGAAATTCAATACTTCAAAATGTAAGGTAATGAGAATGGGTACAAGTGCAAGAAGGCCCAAGCTTGACTACTCTGTGGCTGGAGTACAACTTCAAGAGACAGAAAATGAGAGAGATCTAGGAGTAAACATACTGGCAGATTTGTCTCCAGAAATACATATAAATGGCATAGTAAGGGCAGCATATGCATTCTTATCAAATGTAAGGGTAGCCTTTAGGCACATGGACAAGGAAATGTTCAGAAATATTTATGTAACCTATGTGAGGCCAAAACTCGAATATGCAGCCCCCTTTTGGAATCCGCACTTGAAAAAGCACATAGCTAAGCTTGAAAAAGTTGAAAGACATGCTACAAAACTGGTGCCAGAAATACGCAATCTCAGTTATGATGAGAGGCTGAGGGAATTAGACTTACCATCACTTGAAGCTAGAAGAGTGAGGGGGGATATGGTGACAGTCTTTAAATTCCTTCATGGTTATGATAGAGCGGATAGGGATTGATATTTTGATATGGCTGGCTCTAGAACTAGAGGTCATAGTTTGAAGCTTCGTAAGAAAAGTTCTTTGCAGGATGTAAGGAAATACTTTTTCAGTGTAAGAGTAGTTGATAATTGGAATTCCCTAAGCGAGGAGGTAGTTAATGCTATCTCAATCCATAGTTTTAAGGACAGGTATGATAAGTATCACTAAGTATAAAATGGAACCGATGAGGAGACGGGAAGATACGAGCTTTGGGCTCTTTCCCGTAAACACAATTATGTAATCACAATTAGGTAATCACACACACACACACACAAGGTAACGGGAGAATACAGCTCTAAACTATAGACCTGTGTCATAGACCAGAATAGTTTGCAAAGTTATGGAGAAACTATTAATAAAACACATCTCTCTTCACTTGGAATCCTTCAACTTTTGTCAGTGAGGCAACATGGCTTCAGAGAAAATAAATTGACAGTAACAAACTTATTAGATGTTTATGATGAGGTAAGCCGGATCTTACAGGAAAGAGAGGGCTGGGTGGATTGCATATGCCCAAATTTTCAGAGGGCATTTGGTATGGTCTCACACAGGAGACTTATTAAAAACTGCAAGTCATGGTGAGAATAGTGAAAGGAAAAACTGTGACACTATTTATATCCTCACTTAACTTGGTCTTTGTAATCACTGCTTTATCTGCCTTGCAGTGCTAAATCCTATTCTTTAATTCTACCGCCTTACCATCTACCACATCAGGATTTGTGTACAGCAATCTTATTGAGATCTCATCCCCTGATCTTATATCATTATCTTCACTGTATTTACAGGAAAATGCCCACGCTCGAAACTTACAGTCTCCTGGTCGGTTCCACTTTTGTAATCAGTGGTAATTATCGAGCTAGTACTCATGCAGGCTATTTAGGCTTTTCTGAAGTTCTATGCCATTGATCTCGTCTCTTACTTTCTTCACAATCTTTGCATCATCTGCAATGATTTTCATGAATGAATTTACAGACTCTGGTAGGTCATTTACATATATAGTGAACAAAATGGGCCCTATAACTTCACCCTGTAGGACCCCACTACTAAGCCTTCTCCATTTAGACAATGAGTGTCTTACTCTAACCCTCTTTTCCCTTCCTTCTATGTAAGTTTTTATCCATCCTATGACATTTCCACCTATTCTCGCCATTACTTGTAGCTTCTTAATAAGTCTCCGTGTGGGACCACATTAATTGCCTTCTGGAAGTCTAAGAATATGCTATCCACCCAGCCCTCTCTTTCTTGTTAGATCTGACTTGCTACATTATAGAATTCAAATAAGTTTCTTACTGTTGATCTGCCTTCTGTGGGGCCATGTTGTCTCACTGACAAAAAGTTGAAGGATTCCAAGTGAAGAGAGATGTGTTTTCTAAGTAGTTTCTCCATAGCATTGCAAACTAAGCTGGTCAAGGAAAAAGGGCTGTAACTAAGAGTTGCATCCCTCCTTCCTTTTTTGTAAATAGGTACTACATTTGCTTGTTTCCAGTATCTTGGAAACTCCCAAGATTTCAGCGACTTTTCAAATATGATGCACAGTGCCGCTGATATTGGTTTAGCACATTTTTTAAGTACATAATGTGATATATCATCAGGACCTGTAGCTTTATGGGTATCTAACTTCGTCAGCACCTCGTATACTTTGGTGACTGAAAATTTTTGTTCTCTTACACAGGACCATGAGCTCCTATCTCTGAAATCTGATGGGGTGGGGTATTTTCTGCTGTAAATACTGACTGCAACTCCTACTTCAATTCTTCGCAAATCTCTTCATCCGTCTCAATGATACTTCTATCCACTCTCTTGAGCTTTAAAACCTATACTTTGACCTTCAGTCTTCTTCCGATAAAGCTGTGGAATAGTTTGGGATTTTCTTTAGCCTTCCTTGTGATATCCCTTCCATAATCTCTCTGACTCTCTTCTTTTATTTAGGCAATTATTTCTTGCTCTTTTACAAGTCTGCCAGGCATTTATGTTTTTTCTTCACCTATGCCTTCTCTAGCATTTTTCTCTCCACTCCTTAGTTCCCTTATACTCATTATTGAACCATTCTTATCTGGCATGAATAACCTTATTTTGGTGAAAAATAAAAATTTTCTATATTTCCATATTCCTCACAAAAGATTTCATATATTTCTTGCACAGATTTGTTGTTAAATATGGTCCTTCAGTCAATAACTACAAAAAGCTCTTTAATTTTGATGTAATCTCCTTTCAGATAGCTCCTCCTTTTGAACTTCTCAGTGTTGCTACTCTCAGGTAGAGCATCTTTGATGATATACTCCATCAACAACACACAGTGATAACTTTTTACGAGTTGGTGGCTCATACTCAGTATATTCATATCCAACACATATTCTGTGAATACTGGCTCAAGCAGCGATGGATCCTCCCAACCCCTGGCCTTCGTTGGTTCCAGTACATGTTAATGTAGGGATTTCCCTTGCATGCAGTCTAGGATTCTTGCCTCAGATGAGTCCTCCCCACTCTGAGGGTCATGATTTAACCAATCTATGATTAAAATATCCCAAAATAAAAATCCAACATTTTCTCCCCTGTTCTATGCTAACAACTGAGTTTATGACTTTGATAGTAAATATATGACTTTCCTCATAAACTTTTAGCCTATGTTGATTCCTTGGTGGGCTATATAAAACACCAATTATATATATAGCAAAGTTTATTTCTTCAACCTGAAATCTTTCACTTATGAGCAATGCTATCCCTCCCTCAGTCCTCTCAGATCTCTAAATCCTTAAAATTCTGAAGCCCTTAGGAAAAATGCAACATTGTTTGTCCTCACTTAACTTAGTCTCTGTAACCGTTTCTATATCTGCCTTACTCATGTGAACATATTCTTTAATTCTACTGCCTTACCAGCTACCCCATCAGATTGTTTGTGCAGCAATCTTAATGAGGAGGCATCATCTGATTTTCTTTCATTATCTTATTTATCTCCCCTTTGGTTTGGAGAGCTCTGAAGCAAAAATTCTTCATCTTTTCTTCATTTCTTCCCTCATTTAACCTTCTAGCTCCTTGCAACAAGTTTTTGATTCGTTCCATTTCTTCCTGAATTCTGCATGGCCTTATGAACACTGTTTCGAATACTTGAAGTTCTTTTAGGTTTTTCTTATTATAGTTTCTCTACGTGTGCTCCCTTTCTCAAAGGTTACTTTCTTTAGCCTTGCCTTTCCCTCCCTAGAATATTTACCAGTTTGGCGAATGCTTACAAAATTCTCCTGAGCACATACTACTCCAAGCTTCCTTATCAGGTCTAAAATCTTGGCTTTATTTTGTTCAAATCTACCTGCAATTTTGTCTCCTGGGATTCACTTACACATTAGATTACTACTGCCTTCTCTTTATCAAATGCCTGCTTGATCAGTGGATTTTTTCAATTACTATTTCTTTGTAGTCAATTGTTTTTACAGTTTCCAGTGCCACCTCCCCCATTTCCTCTTATACTGCCACAATTTGCTTTATTGGAGTGTGTTGCAGATGTGATTACCTAATTGTGATTACCTAATTGGGCTAAGGGAAAAGAGCCCCATACTCGAAACTTCCCGTCTCCTGGTCTGTTCCATTTTGTACTTAGTGATACTTATCATACTTGGCCTTAAAACTATGGATTGAGTTCGCATTAACTACCTCCTCGCTTAGTGAATTCCAATTATCAACTATTCTTACACTTAAAAAGTACTTCCTTACATCTGGCAAAGAAGTTTTCTCACAGAGCTTCGAACTATGACCTCTTTCTAGTTCTAGCCATATCAAAATATCGATCCCTATTCACTCTGTCATATCCATGAAGGAATTTAAATACCATCACCATATCCCCCCTTATGCTTCTAGCTTCAAATGATGGTAAGTCTAATTCCCTCTGCCTCTCATCATTATTGAGATAGCGTATTTCTGGCACTAGTTTCGTGGCATGTCTTTGAATTTCTTCCAGCTTAACTACCTGCATTTTCAAGTGTGAATTTCAAAAGGGGGCTGCATATTCAAGCTTTGGCCTCACATAGGTCACATAAATATTTCTGAACATATCCTTGTCCATGTGACTGAAGGCTACACTTACAATTGCTAAAAAAATAAAAATAAATAAAAAATATATGCTTCCCTTGCTATGCCATTTATATGCATTTCTGGAGACAAATCGGCAAGCATGTTTACTCCTAGATCTCTCTCATTCTCTGTCTCTTGAAGTACTGCTCCTGCCATTGAGTAGTCAGTCAAGCTTGGCCTTCTTCCACTTGTACCCATTCTCATTACCTTACATTTTGCAGTATTGAGTTTCATTAGCCACTTTTCTGACCGCTCATGAAAAGTGGCTAATGAAATTCAATACTTCAAAATGTATGGTAATTTAAATGGGTACTGTGTGAGTGCGCATGTGTTTGTATATATATATATATATATATATATATATATATATATATATATATATATATATATATATATATATATATATATATATATATATATATATATATATATATATATATATATATATATATATATGTATATATATATATATATATATATATATATATATATATATATATATATATATATATATATATATATATATATATATATATATATATATATATATATATATATATATATATATATATATATATATATATATATATATATATATATATATATATATATATATATATATATATATATATAATATATATATATATATATATATATATATATATATATATATATATATATATATATATATATATATATGCATTTTTTCTTTTTTTTTTTTTTAGTGTGACACCGAAACAGGCAGAGACTGCCCTCATCAATAAAGGCCCTGGCACGAGAAAATACCAAGACGAAGGAAAAGAAAAAGGTTAAGGACAAGGCAGAGATGAGGTAATGTCACACAAAGGAAAACGATAGACAGAAAAAAAGAGTCAAAGTACAGAGGACCCAGAGATATGGAGGACGAGGCTCTGAGATGACGATAGATCTGCTTTGTGAAGGATGAAAGGTCATAAGAATTAGGAAAGACAGAAGGAGGAAGCGAGTTCCAGAGTCTGGAGGTAGACGGGAAGAAGCAGTCGCTGCACTGACCAACCCGCGAGCTACAAATCTCCACACAGTACCTGTGAGATGAGGCCGCTTGGTGAGTGTTACGCGGCCTCAGCAGTGGGGGAGGGATGCAATTCGCCAATTTATCAAAGCAGCGATGGAAGTAGTAGCGATAGAAAAGCGAAAGAGAAGATACCTTACGGCGAAGAGAGAGAGAATCCAGATTAGAAGTAAGAGAAGGATCATTAATGAGTCTGACTGCCTCAGATTCAACCCTATCAAGAGGATAAGTATAAGAAGAAGCACCCCAGATGTGTGAGAAGTATTCTAAGCAGGGGCAGAAAAGACCTTTGTTAATTTTAAGTAACTGCAAAGAGGAAAAGTAATGACGAAAACGAAGCAAAACCCCCAATTTTTTGGACAAAGATTTAGAAATTTGGATTATGTGATTCCTCCAAGACAAGTTAGAGGCTGTATGGATTCCTAATATGTTGAAAGAGTTAAGAGGGTAAATTTCATTAGTTTCGGAGACAATAGGGTTATCAGGAGGAGAAGAAGATAAAGAGGTACCCAGGGGCTCTGTATTAGAGGCATTGCATTTGACTAAATTTTGAGTGCCCCACTCAGATACTCTCTGCAAATCGGAGTTAAGAGTAGAAGAAAGACTGATGCGAGATTGATTACGAGTAACAGATGAAGGTTGTGAAGAAGAGGCAGAGGAAAAGTGAAGGGTAGAATCATCAGCAAAGGTATCAAGAAGAGAGGAACATGGGGATTGTAGAAGATCATTGATGAAGAGAAGGAAGAGATTAGGTGAAAGAATTGAGCCCTGTGGAACACCACTGGTAAAAGAGAAAGGGCTAGATTTCGCACCATCAACAACTACACACACACACACACTACATGCCACGAAGCTGGTGCCAGAAATACGTAATCTCAGTCATGATGAGAGGCTGAGGGAATTAGACTTACCATCACTCGAAGCTTGAAAATTGAGGGGGGATATGGTGACAGTCTTTAAATTCCTTCATGGTTATGATAGAGTGGATAGGGATCGATATTTTGATATGGCAGGCTCTAGAACTAGAGGTCATAGTTTGAAGCTTCGTAAGAAAAGTTCTTTGCAGGATGTAAGGAAATACTTTTACAGTGTAAGAGTAGTTGATAATGAAAATTGGCTAAGAGAGGAGGTAGTTAATGCTATCTCAATCAATAATTTTAAGGACAGGTATGATAAGTATCACTAAGTACAAAACTGAATCGATCAGGAGACGGGAAGATACGAGCTTTGGGCTCTTTCCCGTAAACACAATTAGGTAATCACAATTAGGTAATCACACACACACACACACACACACACACACACACACACACACACACACACACACACACACACACACACACACACACACTCGAAGCTAGAAGAGTAAGGAGGGATATGGTGACAGTCTTTAAATTCCTTCATGGTTATGATAGAGTGGATAGGGATCGATATTTCGATATGGCTGGCTCTAGAACTAGAGGTCATAGTTTGAAGCTTCGTAAGAAAAGTTCTTTGCAGGATGTAAGGAAATACTTTTTCAGTGTAAGAGTAGTTGATAATTGGAATTCGCTAAGCGAGGAGGTAGTTAATGCTATCTCAATCCATAGTTTTAAGGACAGGTACGATAAGTATCACTAAGTCTAAAATGGAACCGATCAGGAGACGGGAAGATACGAGCTTTGGGCTCTTTCCCGTAACACAATTAGGTAATCACAATTAGGTAATCACACACACACACACACACACACACACACACACACACACACACACTAAGTCTAAAAATGGAACCGATCAGGAGACGGGAAGATACGAGCTTTGGGCTCTTTCCCGTAAACACAATTAGGTAATCACAATTAGGTAATCACACACACACATATATATATATATATATATATATATATATATATATATATATATATATATATATATATATATATATATATATATATATATATATATATTTATATATATATATATATATATATATATATATATATATATATATATATATATATATATATATATATATATATATATATATATATATATATATATATATATATATATATATATATATATATATATATATATATATATATATATATATATATATATATATATATATATATATATATATATATATATATATATATATTATGCAATAAATTCTACAGCTACAGTATACGATCGCGTTAGCTTTAGTGACATTTGTGCAGTCAGTCATAAGGTAGAACTGATATGTTTAGTATTACATAGGGCTCTTGGTTATGGTTAACATCCACAGTATAATTCACTAACTATTCTACTTCCCATTCAACAGTAAACTCTGAGGATCCAACGAAATGGCCATGCCTCGTGCTCTAAAAATACCCCCAAAAAGAAGAGCAGTGAATTGCCAGTCACCTTCATCCATGGTGTTGACTGGAATTAATTGTTGACTGTTGAAGAGCGTGACATCGTCCCTAGATGACCAGCCTGTCGTCAAGGTGGCTGGGGACGAATTCGGTTTGGTGATAGTGCCCCTCACCGGGATTTTATTATGCAATTTAGTCTAGAATTCATACGAACAATTCTCTCTCTCTCTCTCTCTCTCTCTCTCTCTCTCTCTCTCTCTCTGTATATATATATATATATATATATATATATATATATATATATATATATATATATATATATATATATATATATATATATATATATATATATATATTTATATATATATATATATATATATATATATATATATATATATATATATATATATATATATATATATATATATATATATACCTCCTGTGAGGCATCAAAGAAGAGGGAGAGTAGAGGGGAGTATAACTGCTCCCCAAACTGTTTCTTTTTTGATGTCGGCTACCCCCACTTTTAAAGCGGAAACAGCCACGGTATATGTATATATATATATATATATATATATATATATATATATATATATATATATATATATATATATATTAATAAAACTGAACTGTTAACATGCAATCTAAAATGCTATGAAAAGTCCATTAAATAAAACAACGAATATATATATATATATATATATATATATATATATATATATATATATATATATATATATATATATATATATATATATATATATATATATATATATATATATATATATATATATATATATATATATAACCAAATAAGAACATTACATATGTGAAAATCTGAATCTTTTTTTTTTACCCCGACCGGGACTTCAACCTAGGACTTATAATTACTAAGTCAAGGTTGAAAGGAATCCAACCATATAGCTTATATCTACTATACTTAGGAGTGAAAGCATTCTATCTGAATGCCACTATGTTCATATTACAGATTCCCCAACATCACTCGTGGCTTCATTTTCATATTTAATTCAATTCCTAATCTTATTCGGGCCATACAGTAACCAAATAAGCACATTACATATGTGAAAGCATGAATTATTTTTTTACCCCGACCGGGACTTGAACCTAGGACTTATAATTACTAAGTCAAGGCGCTACCAACTACACACCACAGAAAGTTAAAAGGAATCCAACCTTATAGCTTATATCTGCTATACTTAGGAATGAACGCATTCTATGTTCATATTACAGATTCCCCAACCTCACTCGTGGCTTCATTTTCGCATTTAATTCAATTCCCAATCTCATTCGGGCCATACAATAACCAAATAAGCACATTACATATATGAAAACATGAATAATTTTTTACCCCAACCAGGACTTGAACCTTCTGTGGTGTGTAGTTGGTAGCGCCTTAACTTAGCAATTTTAAGTCCTAGGTTCAAGTCCCGGTCGGGGTAAAAAAAAGTGATTCATGTTTTCACATATGTAATGTGCTTATTTGGTTATTGTATGGCCCGAATGAGATTGGGAAATGAATTAAATGCGAAAATGAAGCCACGAGTGAGGTTGGGGAATCTGTAATATGAACATAGTGGCATTCAGATAGAATGCGTTCATTCCAAAGTATAGCAGATATAAGCTATAAGGTTGGATTCCTTTTAACCTTTTGTGGTGTGTAGTTGATAGCTCCTTGACTTAGTAATTATAAGTCTTAGGTTCAAGTCCCATCGGGGTAATAATGATTCATATATATATATATATATATATATATATATATATATATATATATATATATATATATATATAATTATATATATAAATATATATACATATATATATATATATATATATATATATATATATATATATATATATATATATATATATATATATATATATATATATATATATATATATACATGTATATATATATATATATATATATATATATATATATATATATATATATATATATATATATATATATATATATATATATATATATATATATATAAGTATAGCAGATATAAGCTATAAGGTTGGATTCCTTTTAACCTTTTGTGGTGTGTAGTTGGTAGCGCGTTGACTTAGTAATTATTAGTCTTAGGTTCAAGTCCCATCGGGGTAAAAATGATTCATATATATATATATAATATATATATATATATATATATATATATATATATATATATATATAATTATATATATAAATAAATATATATATATATATATATATATATATATATATATATATATATATATATATATATATATATATATATATATATATATATATATATATATATATATATATATATATATATATATATATATATATATATATATATATATATATATATATATATATATATATATATATATATATATATATATATATATATATATATATATATATATATATATATATATATATATATATATATATATATATATATATATAAAGTATGCGTGTGGAAGTGTATGTAAGGGGTTTATTTTATGTATTTATGTGTCTGTGAAATTACCTAATTGTAATTACATCATAGTGCTAACGGGAGAGAGCCCCAAGCTCACAATTTCCCATCTCCTGATCGATTCCATTTTGAACTTAGTGAGACTTATCATATTTATCCTTAATACTATGAATTGAATTAGCATTAACTACCTCCTCGCTTAGCGAATTCCAATTATCAACTACTCTTACACTAAAAAAAGCACTTTCTTGCATCTTGCAAAGAAGTTTTCTTACGAAGCTTCAAACTAAGACCTCTAGTTCTAGTGCCAGCCATATCAATATATCGATCCCTATCCACTCTATCATAACCAAGGAGGAAATTAAAGATTGTCACCATATCCCCCTAAATCTTCTTGCTTTGAGTGACGGTAAGTCTAATTCCCTCAGCCTCTCATCATAAACTGAGATTAGGTATTTCTGGCACCAGTTTCGAGGCATGTCTTTGAAGTTTATCCAGCTTGACTACGTGCTTTTTCAAGTGCGGATTCCAAAAGGGGGCTGCATATTCAAGTTTTGGCTTCACATAGCTTACATAAATATTTCTGAACATTTCCTTGTCCATGTGCCTGAAGGCTACCCTTACATTTGATAAGAAAGCATATGCTGCCCTCACTATGCCATTTATATGTATTTCTGGAGACAAATCTGCCAGTATGTGTACTCCTAGATCTCTCTCATTTTCTGTCTCTTGAAGTTGTACTCCTGCCACAGAGTAGTAAGCTTGGGCCTTCTTGCACTTGTACCCATTCTCATTACCTTACATTTTGAAGTATTGAATTTCATTAGCCACTTTTCTGACCACTCATGCAGACTATTTAGATCTTCCTGAAGCTTTCTACCGTTGTTCTCGTTTCCTACTTTCTTCACAATCTTTGCATCATCTGGAGGCCTATTCATGAATGAATTTACAGACTCTGGTAGGTCATTTACATATACAAGGAACAAAAGTGGCCCTAAAACTGAACCCTGTGGAACTCCACTACTAACTCTTCTCCATTCAGACACTGAGTATCTTACTCTAACCCTCTGTTCCCTTTCTTCTTAGTAAGTTTTTATCCATTCCAAGACATTTTCACCTATTCTAGCCATTGATTGCAGCTTTCTAATATGTCTCCCATGTGGGACACTGGCAAATGCTTTCTGAAGGTCTAGGAATATGCAATCTGCCCAGCCCTCTCTTTCCTGTAAGATTCGGCATACCTCATTATAAAATTCTAATAAGTTTGTTATTGTTGATCTACCCTCTCTGAAGCCATGTTGTCTCACTGACTAAAAGTTGAAGGATTCCAAGTGAAGAGAGATATGTTTCCTTAGTACTTTCTTCATAACTTTGAAAACTATGCTGGTCAAGGAAACTGGTCTATTGTTTAGAGCCGCATCCCTCCTTCCCTTTTTGAAGATTGGTATTACATTTGCTTTTTCCAGCATCTTGGAATCTCCCCTGACTCCAGTGAATTTTTGGATATTATATTTAGTGCCAATGATATTGAGTTTGCGCATTTTTTAAGTACATGAGGAGATATATCATCAGGTCCTGTAGCTTTATGGACATCTAACTCCATCAGCGCTTTGCATACCTCTGTGGCTGAAAGGTTGATGTTCTCTTATACCGGCCTTTGAGATTCTATCTCTGCAATCTGAGGGGGTGGGTTTTTTCAACTGTTAATACTGAGTGAAACTTCTTGTTCATTTCTTTGCAGATCTCTTCATCTGTCTCAGTAATGCTTCCATCCGCTCTCTTAAGCCTTAAAACCTGTTCTTTTACCTTCAGTTTTCTTCTGATAAAGCTGTCTAAAAGCTTGGGATTTTCTTTAGCCTTCCTGGTGATATCCCTTTCATACTCTGTTTCTGTATGTGATTACCTAATTGTGATTACCTAATTGTGTTTACGGGAAAGAGCCCAAAGCTTGTATCTTCCCGTCTCCTGATCGGTTCCATTTTATACTTAGTGATACTTATCATACCTGTCCTTAAAACTATGGATTGAGATAGCATTAACTACCTCCTCGCTTAGCAAATTCCAATTATCAACTACTCTTGCACTGAAAAAGTATTTCCTTACATCCGGCAAAGAACTTTTCTTACGAAGCTTCAAACTATGACCTATAGTTCTAGAGCCAGCCATATCAAAATAGCGATCCCTATCTACTCTATCATAACCATGAAGGAATTTAAAGACTGTCACCATATCCCCCCTCAATCTTCTAGCTTCGAGTGATGGTAAGTCAAATTCCCTCAGCCTCTCATCATAACTAAGATTGCGTATTTCTGGCACCAGTTTTGTGGCATGTCTTTGAACTTTTTCAACCTTAGCTATGTGCTTTTTCAAGTGCGGATTCCAAAAGGGGGCTGCATATTCGAGTTTTGGCCTCACATAGGTTACATAAATATTTCTGAACATTTCCTTGTCCATGTGCCTGAAGGCTACTCTTACATATGATAAGAATGCATATGCTGCCCTTACTATGCCATTTATATGTACTTCTGGAGACAAATCTGCCAGTATGTTTACTCCTAGATCTCTCTCATTTTTTGTTTCTTGAAGTTGTACTCCAGCCACCGAGTAGTCAAGCTTGGGCCTTCTTGCACTTGTACCCATTCTCATTACCTTACATTTTGAAGTATTGAATTTCATTAGCCACTTTTCTGACCACTCATGCAGATTATTTAGATCCTCCTGAAGTTCTTTGCCATTGTTATCGTTTTTTACTTTCTTCACAGTCTTTGCATCATCTGCAGACATATTAATTAATGAATTTACAGACTCTGGTAGGTCATTTACATATACAAGGAACAAAAGTGGCCCTAAAACTGAACCCTGTGGAACTCCACTACTAACTCTTCTCCATTCAGACACTGAGTGTCTTACTCTAACCCTCTGTTCCCTTCCTCCTAAGTAAGTTTTTTTCCATTCCAAAACATTTCCACCTATTCTAGCCATTGATTGCAGCTTCCTAATAAGTCTCCCATGTGGCACAGTGTCAAACGCTTTCTGGAAGTCTAGGAATATGCAATCTGCCCAGCCCTCTCTTTCCTTTAAGATTCGGCTTACCTCATCATAAAATTCTCATAAGTTTGTTACTGTTATCTACCTTCTCTGAAGCCATGCTGCCTCACTGACAAAAAGTTGAAGGATTCCAAGTGAAGAGAGATATGTTTCCTTAGTAGTTTCTCCATAACTTTGCAAACTATGCTGGTCAAGGAAACTGGTCTATAGTTCAGAGCCGTATCCCTCCTTCCCTTTTTGAAGATAGGTATCACATTTGTTTGTTTCTAGCATCTTGGAATCTCCCCTGACTCCAGTAACTTTTTAAATATGATACTTAGTGCCACTGATATTGAGTTTGCGCATTTTTTAAGCACATGAGGGGATATGTCATCAGGACCTGTAGCTTTATGAACATCTAAATCCATCATTTGACTGTATGTATGTATATATGTGTATATATGTATGTGTAGGTAATTGATTATGTATGTGTATGTAATTAATTATGTTTGTGTATATACTTATATGTCTGTTTGTATGTATAGATATGTATATGTGCATATGTGTGTGTGTGCATGTATGTGTATATGTTTTCGCTCCCCCACCAGCAATTCCTCCTACTCAGCGCTGCCTCTGGCACTACGAACGTACCCAACATGAAAATTTGCGTAACTTTCTCTTCGACTTCCCATGGGATGACTACTGCTTTCGGGCCCGCAATCCAGATCAGGTAGCTCTAAAAGTTGCCAAGATGATGACTGCGGGAATGGAGGTCTACATCCCCTCTTCTACAGAAACTTTCTCTCCCCCTACACCTTGGTTTGACCGTGCCTGCTCCATGGCTATCCTGACTTGGAATCGGGCTCACCGATCTTACCAAGATTCTCCTTCCGATTAAACTCGCTCTGCTTTTATTATAGCCAGGAATCACTGTACTGCTCAGATTCGAAGTTCTAAGGCTTCCTTTATAAGAAGGAAAGTTGATGACTTTAACTCCTCTCCCACTGACAAATGATTCTGGTGCTTATATAAAAACCTCTCCAACAACTTCTGTAACTCAAGCTTTCCCCCTCTCATTCGTTCTGATGGTTCTATAGCTTGCTCTCCCATAGACAAAGCCACTCTATTTGGCTCTCATTTTTATGCCAACTTTTCCATCAACAATTCCAGCACACCTGTTCCTCAGTCTTTACCCTCTCTAGGCCTATGCCCTCCCTTATCCTTTCTTCACGCAAAGTTCATAAGGTTCTTTGCTCGCTAAAGACGAACAAGGCATCTGGTCCCGATGGTATACCTGCAAGGTTCCTTAAGGAGTTTGCAGATTAACTAGCTCCCGTGCTTTGCCGTCTTTCTTGCCTCATTCTGTCAACCAGTATCTATCCTTTATCTTGGAAGCATGCTCTAGTTCAACCTGTTCCTAAGAAGGGTGACCGCTCTATTCCTTCTAACTACCGACCTATTGCCCTAACCTTCTCTATTGCTAAAGTTTTCGAAACTTTGCTCAATTCTCACTTCTTGAAACGCCTTGAATCTAACTCACTTATCTCCGATCACCAGTACGGCTTCCGCAAGGCAAGATCCAATGGTGATCTCTTGTCCTATCTTACTCATGTA